>JBBPCY010000023.1:10493934-10505559 GCA_037974405.1 Brachyalestes nurse | reverse complement strand
GATCTAATATCACACTCAGTACTCAGTAATATTTCTACTTAAACAGTCAGAGGAATAGTCTGGTACTTAGTCATTAAGAACTTAAAAGTGAATAAAATCAATTCTGCATGACTAAAAAATAAAAAAAAAATACTTGATGTAAAAATCCTATGTATTTACTGTATTCCTTTAATACAAAAAAACCAAATTAACTGTTTTTTTTCTTCAGAGCTTTAAAACCTGATCACTCAGCTAACTCAGTGACAGTACTCTTAGGTGCTCTCTCTCTGAAAAAGAGCAAGAAGACACAGCGCATTGGAGTCCTCAGCTACGAAATCCCACGCACATTCAATAAGAACACGAAGGCACATGATATCATGTTATTAAAGGTAAAGCATGTGAAAATCTACTTTAAACTGAATATGCATGAATCTAACTACCATGCACTAACATTTTTGTCAATTTTGTTTTTTTAACATAGCTCCAAGAAAGGGTCCAGCTTAAAGGGACAAATGTGAAAGTGAAGCCAGTCCCTAAATCAGTCCAGGACGTTCCAGCTGGAACTAAATGTAAAGTGAGTGGCTGGGGGACCACAAGTTTGGAGGTTGTTAAAGTATCTGATATGTTGCGAGAGGTGGAGGTAGAGGTGATTGACAGGGAACTGTGCAACTGCTACTACAACAGTAAGCCTGTCATCACGGAGGACATGCTGTGTGCAGGGAACAAGAAGAAGGGGGGAGATGCATGCCGGGTATGTCAGATTTGTTAGCCATCTTTGATCATTACATTACATACGTCTTTTTAAAGCTTCACACTTTAAGTATGTAGTCTCACAAAGGAGTTTAATAAGCATACACTCCTATTATTTGATGGTTCTGGAGGTAAAGTTCATATAAAAGCACAAAACTTTTACATTTTACAAAGGCTCCTTAAACTTTAAGTTTCTTCATGCTTACTGATGTAATTTGCAAAAATGAAAGAATGTTCTGGTGTAAAAATAAGGTTACTGAGGAAACCAAAAGTAGTTGTTCAATGGCATCTCTGTAAAGAACCCTTTTGCCAACAACACTAAAACCACTGACATGTGAAGTTAAGTTCATTGATTATGTCGTTACAGTGACGCCTCTAGAGAGGTGAGACATATTAGGCCACAAGTGAACAGACAGTTCTTGATGTTGATGAATAAGAAGCCCAAAAAATGGGCAAGTGTAAGGGATCTGATTGACTTTGACGACGGCCATATTTTGATGGTGACTGGGTCAGACCTTCTCTTGTTGAGTGTTCCTGATATGCAGTGATTAGTACCTACAAAAAGTGGTCAAAGGAAGGGCAACCTGTTGTAAGTAAAAGCTAGCCTTACTGGACCAGTCCAACAGAATATCTATGATAGAAGATGACTTACAGCTTGCTGCCTATGAGGCTGTGTAGACCAATCAGAGTGCCAACTGTAGTCCACTGCTGATAGTGCCTACAATGACCATGTGAGGAAAGAAAGAATGAGGCTTGAACTGATGGATCATATCATGTGGGGAGATGTACATTCACGTGGGGAGAAGATTTTAACAAAGAATGTGCTTTGTTAAAAAAGCAGACTGGCAGAGATAGTGTGTTTTACTTGGAAACTTTGGGTCCAGGCATCCATTTGGATGTTACTTTGACAAAACCTACCTAAACATCGTACAACCAACCTAAACATCGTTGCAGACAAAGTTCTCTCTTTCATGGCAACATTATTCCATAATGGCAGAGGTCTCTTTGTAGTAACGTAATCTGCCACACTGCAAAAATTGCTCAGGAATGGTTTGAGGAACACAACAAAGAGTTCAGAGTGTTGACTTGTCCATAAAATTCCCCAGATGTCAATTTAATCAATCTCATTTTGATCCTCCTCTCAATTTACAGGATTTAAAGGATCTGCTGGCAATATCTTGGTGCCAGATACCATAGCACACTTACAGAGCTCTTGTGTAGACCAAGCCTTAGTTGATCAGAGCAGTTAGGGATATGGTTTTAATGTTATGGCTCATCTGTGAAGGGACATCAATGTGTATAAAACCACAGTGAAAATGAGATAAACATGCCTTGTTTTTCAGGGTGATTCTGGTGGTCCTCTGGAATGTAAGAAAAACATCGTTGGGTTGGTGTCAGGAGGAAATGGCTGTGGGGATCCCAAGAAACCTGGTGTCTACACTTTTCTCTCTAAGAAACATCTTTTCTGGATCAATACTATACTTAAAAATCAATCTAACAGCACAGATCTGTAAACGTTTTTGCTCTCAGGAACTCTTACTGGTGTGGTACCCTAGTGGGAATGTTTTCAGTACTTTATGGAAACTTTATTGACACCATACCCTCTCACATGACCCTTCTGGCTCTGTCATGGATTTTCTGTTTTAAAATGTTCAGTCGTTAAATGCTCCTCTAAGGGAAAAAAAAACATTATTTAGGGTACACAATGAGACATTAAGACCACTACTGTACCTTTGAGGGTAGTAAGGCCAAAGTGTCTATACAGGTGAACTAGGCAGTTTTAAGTAAAGGGAATAGGGATTAAACGACTGGATTTGACCTTAAGTGGGGGATGATTCGAAGGCAACGTGCAGATTCTATAAATGTGAAATATGTGCACATCATGCAGATTTTGTTTAGCATGCCAACACCGATAAACAGAGAGACACAGCAGCTCTCTTGTTACTGAGGCTGTACCTATGTTGTACCTTTTGTCCTTACTGCATATGGTCACATGTATTGTGACTTACTGTATACACACATCATTTAGACACACTTGCTTTCTGTATATCTGTTACTGATTAAAAATATTTACATATGGCAGGGTGACAATGTTTTGAGAAAAAAGAGGGCAGCACAGAGCAAGCTATAGAAAGCAGATGTCAACATGAAATCCAGAACATTTAGGATGTGTTTGTAGGTTCCAAAAAAGAAAATATATGATCACTTTTTATAAGGAGTTATGAAATAATCTAATTGCCTGTAAATGTTCGTCTTTATATCCTGTTTTCTGTGACAAAGTTTTCAAGCCTCACAACCTCCCTTATCTTACCCCATTCCTCAGTTCTATCTCTGTTCATCAAAGGAAGTCTGGCCTTCTAGCTTCAAGCACAAGCAGTTCTTAGCATTCTCTGCTCTCCTTAAGTCATGTAATCTTTTCTTACAGATACAAGTTGACGGCATGTTACAAAAAAGATATTTTACCCAATAAATTGTAAGGAATTGTATTGGTTGAAAAACATAGACTAAATTTACTTCAAACAAACTGCTGCCCTTCTTTCAAGATGCTTTCATTGGTAATTATTTGCTGTACCTACAATATCTGAAAATGACCATAATCATGGATTAAGCATGAGAGATTATCCAATTAGATATATATCCAATTGTCTGTCATTACGATAATGTAGGTAATTACTTAAGAGATTTATCGTGCTCATTTGCATAACAATGTGTTGCAAATATGTGTTACTAAAGAACCTATAATGATACATAATCACCTTTCTCAAAATTAACTTTAAAAAATAAAGACTTCATTCAGGTATAACAGGTGTAATGATTCAGCTTGTCCAAACTGCATTCTCGCACATCCTTCCTCTGGAGCACTTACTGATTCAAAGCAAGATGAGCAGCCTTGTCGAAGACGCACAGCCAGTTTCAGACTATCAATGCATTCCAGTACACAATAAAAGTTCATCCATAAAAGACCATGTGAAAGACCATAAAATAACAACTCATAGATTGTAGTCTGACTACAGGTGTAACAGTATGATTTTATTCTCTTCTGTGATAATACTATTCTCTTCTATGTATGTAAATATCTGTAACCTCCCTTCAATCATGAAAACATAATTTAATGTACAGTGCTATTTCAGAACAAAGCAATGCAGTGATCAGAATGGACAGCAGAATTTCTTGGTTATCACTGTATAGTGAAGACATGAGAACTGCTAGCATGTGCAGTCTTTCGCTGTCAGCTGGGCTCTCTAAGGGCTGTAATCACCCCTAAGTGCAGGCACTTTCCAGTGTCAATTCAATCACTCTGCTGTGTGGCCTGCTTGTGATTATTGGAGCTTTTGCCAGATCTGAAATATGAAGATGGATGACTTCCAAAAGAATCCCCCAGGAGGTTATCCAGTACTTTAAACATTAGAGTGCTCCAAAAAAAGATACGTTTACGCAAGAGATGTGAGTCAGACTGTGGGGCATAGGCAGGTGCCTAAAATGCGACACCGTATGTCATGGAACTGTACCCCCCTCTACTGGATAGACAGCCATTAAAATTAATGCAGCACCTCAAAATTACCCTCTTGGTCTTCCCTGAGGCATTCAGCATTACTAAGAACATATTAACTTCATACTAATTGCTCCCGCACCATGTTTTACTCAGTCTGTCTGTCTATCTATCACAAAATCACCAGTGCCAGCAGCAGCATCATCACCACTATCATCTTAGTTGGAAAGTCTGGATGTAAATGAGATTTCCAAGGAAATCACTTTTTGTGAAATATGGCAAATATAAATAAAGAAAGAAGGAAAAAATGTTTTTCCTCAGTTAAATGAATCTTGTGTCCAGCATCTCTGATGCATTTGAGACAAAAGGTTCTGAACATTTGTTTTAAAAAGTAAACTGCATCCATCTATTAGACCTATGGAGAACCAACTATTAGACTGTTATACTCAACATACATTCAGGTTCATAAGAATGGCATATTTTGGTCTTTGTTTCATAGACAAGGTGCGAAATATGAATGGCTATTAGCAAATGTACACTCATGTTTAACGGATATGCTGTCTTTTGTTGTCCTTCTAGTCCTTCAGTGCTGTTTGTAGACCTGAATAGTGCACATTATCTTTCTTGTTTCATTATTATTTCATCAGGACTGACTCAATCTGCAATCAACACAGTGTTTTGTGACAAAGGTTTTGTTACAATCAACATTTAATTACTACAGATAGTCCTCAGTATTTAATTGCTGCACATTGTGCAATGCCAATTTAGAGGTTCTACATAAAAAAGACACATTGAGAAATATTTAGTCTAGCAAGGTCTTTTGAACAGAGAACCTCTGCTATAAGTGTGATTTAATGGTTACGTGGAGAGATGAAGATGGCTCGAGGGTTGAAGATTAGAAAATTTATATATCTTCTCTGTTATTGATCAGTTCAACTTGCACTTCTGTCTGTACCAACACTTCTTGGCAGCAAACCTGGTATTTTAAAGTTTATGTTTCTTCTATTGCCTTTCTAATGTGAAGGACAAAGATGAGCACTCAGCTGGGCAAAAGTGGAACAAAGGCAGACTGAGGGTTTTATAAGTTCTATGAGTATTGATGTATTTGTCCCTCTTGCTACCTCAACTGCATGCTGAGAAAGACTGAGTTTTACCTCAAGTGAACACAGTTGCCATATTGTTAAAGGCTCAGAGAGCAGCAAAAGAAATGTACATAAGCAGTAGTATTAGAAGACTGGGCCAAACATGATGCCCAACCCCCACACTTGGTTTCACTGACTGTGTTTCTGTTTCTGTCTATATTTCACTTGTGATGCAGTGAAGATGTTTTAAACAAAAGGTATGGAGATGACATTAGGCAAAAATCAGCATAATATAGGATATCAGAAAAAATAATGTAATCCTATATTGTAACAAAAATAGATGTTGTTCGCTGTCTCTTTCTTCCAATGGGTTGGTGGAGTCTAAAATGGAGTGCTTGAATTAAAAATATCTTATTTTAAAGATCAGTAGATTTTTTTTTAAAGAAAGGTTAGATCAGTACTGGTATTAGTTGATACTGATTCTATAAAGCTGTGATTCTGTCAAGCTGTACTGTGCCAAGCTCAGTTGTAAAAATAGCTATGTAAATAATATAATCATTTAATTGAAATATTCAAGATTTTAATATCAGTATTGCAAACATGATTTCATACCATCTCTAACAGACACTGTACAAATTTGTGCACCCTGTAGTTATTTTAAGTTTTATAATTCTTTATATATAGTGAATTCTTTTTATGTAGTGCCTTCTGGTTCCATATGACTTACATAAAGTATCTTTAGTAATTTGCTGAAAGTTCTACAAGCTCACCATACTCATTGTGGGTTCAAGGGTCTGCAGAAACTTGCCTAGCCAACATTACTAATGAAATTAAAGGTATTAATGGGGAGTTTCTTGGGCCAATGGATTCTAGAACATGGGTGTTCAACCACTGTCCTGGAGGGCCATATTAGTGGTTTTTCAGGTTTAGTGGGTGTCCAAGTAGGAGAAGTGTAAAACTCAGAATCAGAAAACTTTATTGATTCTGGAGGCAATTGCTTTTGTTATGACTGCAAGTCTGTATCAGGTTATCTGGATGCTGCGTTTTAGACTGGAATTCTGACATCCAGTGAAACTGGAATAGAAGCACTCATGGGATTCTAACCTTGTGCCACCCTTCACTTTACTCTGGTGTCATTTTGCAGGTCAGCAGCAAGTTCAATGTAGTAAATTCCCATTTGGTCCCTTAACTGGTGAGGAAACCAACCATCAACTCCCACTAATGTTCAGAGTCCAATGGCCTGTGAAAAGAAATACCATTATGCTGCAGGAATGCACAGTGTAAGTTTTATTTTAGGATTTGAATAAGCCAAGTCACTAGTACAGCTTTGTTTTTCCCACCTATCTTCTGACAAAACTTCCACCGATGGGGTTGGCTATTAAGACGTATAAGTACAGGAGGCGGGAGGAATCGGATAGGCTTTTTAGTCACATGGATGATGACGTCATTATCCATGTCCACCGACCAATCAGGAGAGAGGAAATGGCTCCGCTCGATTTCCCACCACACACAAAACTGGGAACTCTGATTCAATTCACAGTACCGATTCTTCAGATTCAGTTTCAATGAATAGAAGGTCTGATTTAATGATTCATTTTCGTTTCGGGACACAGTAGTACATTATATGGACAAAAGTATTTCTCAGCTATTATATTCATGTGACCCCTTACTTTCGCTGAAGGTCAATCTTAATGCTTCAGCATACCAAGACATTTGGGCAACTTTGTGGACACAGTTTGTGGAAGAACCTTTTCTATTCCAGCGACTGTACTCCAGTGCACAAAGCAAGCTCCATAAAGACATAGCTGGATGAGTTCAGTATGGAAGAACTTGACTGGGCCACACACAGCCCTGACCTCAACCCCATCCAACACCTTTGAGATTAACTGGAAAGGAGATTGCGAGCCAGTCCTTCTCGTCCAACATCAGTGCCTGGCCTCAAAATGCTCTACAGGATGAATGAACTCAAATTCCAATCTTGTGTAAAGCCTTCCAAGGAGAGTGGGAGCTGCTGTAGCTGTTACAGGCGGGCCGGCGTCCCAATACTTTTGTCCATATAGCATAAGTCAGATTTACTTATGTCTCTGTCGGATGTCAGATATTTCTACTTAGTAAATGACTCTTTTCTCTCTAAAGGGCAGGGACCACAAAACAGTAAGAGACAGCTGGATGCTTCCTAAAGGTAAAAATAGGTTACAATGTGGCCTTTTATGATGTGCTTGCATGAAGTTAAACTGTGAAAGCTCATAATTATATTTTACTCTGTGAACGCAAAGGAGGAGGGCCAGAGGAATCGATACTGACTAGGAATCGAATCTTTCTTTTGAAATGAACCGACTCGTTTACGAGTCGGAGCCCGATTAAGACAGAGGCCGTCTGAATGGGGTCTTGGCTGTGTCCAAGGAAGACTGTCGACCCAAGAGCGTTCCGTCTTAATTAGCTCTGTCGCTCGAACTAGTGTCCAACATTTCACAGACGGAACAGCCCTGGAGCTCATAAAGACGATGTGAAGTGCTCTCGTGCTCTCTACGGGCTTCGTTCACTTTTTGCTGTTCAACTTTTTTGGGGGTAGAAGTGGGTAAGTGTTTAGCGGTCTAGAAAAAGACCATCTCTCCCATATAAAATGTTTAATAAATGCGAGGTACCATGTTAACTGTGGAGTTAGGAGCAGCTTCTAACACTGAAGCCTGTTTGCTCAGTGGAAAAATGTTACTCATGTTATATTTTTCTATATACTTCTGTCTGCTGTGCCTGTGTCTCCAATGTTATCCTGATCCATGGCCACTCTTGATGAAAAATGCTGTTGTTTGCTCTTCTTATCTGCACGTTATTCTAGTTAGACCTAGTCACTGGCTCTGGATGACCCCCCTAAAATTTCTCTCTTCTGAAGTTCACCCCAGTCCTTCTGGATGCGTTCTATGAATATCAATGACTCCTACTAACTTGATATCCTCGCTGTGTGGATCCTTAGACAGTGAAAGTCTAACTGTAAAAACTGGTGCAGCAAAACTTTTGAGACACGCTTGTGAGATTTGTCCTCTACTCCCACTGAGGGAGCAGCAGATGCAGGCCTTACAGGAGGGCAAGTTAGGTCACCAGTGTTAAGAGTCTAGTTTGATGTTCGAAGATGCTTATTAGTAGGATAATACCAAACTGTAGTTTTGAGTGTATGTAAAAAAAAAAACCTAACAGAATAGTTTTCTACTATTTATACTGGTGATGCTGTCTATACTGTTTACATGTTTCTCAACCACTTTTTTTTAGTCATCGCACATTTTACTAAAATGTTTTGTACAGAGCTATTCACACACTCAGGATAGGTTTGGTCAAACCTTATTCTTATTTATAGTACTTTATTTGTTTTTATGTCGCACTATGTCTTCTGTCTATTGCACCATGGAACCTGAGCTTCACCATTTCATCTCTCGGTACACTTAAATATGGATGAGATGACAAAGTTCACTTTAACTTATTGTTAAATAAAAAAAGAATAATAAACTATGTTTTTTTCCAGACCTACCTGGACCTGTTGGAATCTGCATGGAAAGAACATGAAAAGCCTAAAAGCAAAGTTCAGGAAGAGTGATGTAAGTAGAACTGAACCATCTCGGTGATGGTGGTCGTAGGTTCATGAAATGTGTGTGCACTTTTGTGTGCATGCTGGTACAAGATTTTTTTATTTAGCAAACTGAGGAAGAGATGCAAATGAAACTGGCTGCTTATTTACATGCTCATGCCCCTGTTAAGTCATGCTGTATATCATTGGACGCTTCTGTTGGGTGAACAGAATAGAACTGGAGGAATGTGTGTTGGTGTGTGGCATGAGCAAGTGCAAAAAAGTAGTAAGTCCTGTGTAATTATGTGTCTGTCCGGTTCACGTTTGTTTGTTTTTGAAGCGGTGTGCTTTTTCTCCAACTTGCAAGTCTAAATCCAGGTAGCTTTGGGATCCAGGTAGCCTTGGGAACTGCCTGGTTTGAATCACTTTTAGTCCTGTGCTGTGCTGTCGTGTATGATGTTAGAACGATTGTCATCCTTTACAATACTATTCGGTGCTGTTTCACAGTGAATCTTCATGCATGTTTAATGACCCTGTCAAATAATGCTGCGTTGCTCATAATTAATGGTGCTCTTATATTGCTGTGTTTGAATATATTCACATACATTGTATATGCATTGTACACCTACCTAATTTGAAGTCAGTGTTCCAGTTTCTCTTGTAATATCTGTTCCTAAAACAAACTGTGTACCTGACTCCTGCTGTTTTGAGACAAATGTGTCATTACTGAGTCATGACTGGGAGTGACTTTTCTTGGTTAGGAAATTTCTGTTCTCCTTAGAGGGAAAAATGTCTGTAGAGGAAGTGACTGGCTACCGCTGTGTGATTCAGCAGTCATTTCACAAACCATAATGGAGGGTCATCACTCCCAGTCTGCTGTGGAGGAATTTGTTGGGCTGAGTTTAAATGCACTTAAGTGTTTTATTTAAGTGCTCAGAAATGCCAAACCCTAAGCATTTGGACTTAGTCAAAGTGTAAAGATTTGTCTGTGATTTCTGTATGCAGTTATCAAGCCACAGTACCAAATAAGACTTCTGCCTGCCTGTGGTTACAACACCACTTTGAACATTCATGCTAGATATTGTTTACAATGCATAAACTGTGACCATAGCTCAAAACAGTAACTGCCTTGCAAGCAGGACATCAAACTGGTTGTTGTTGAGTCACTGAGACCGAGTTTAAATCCCAGTGTGGATTCACTGTGGTTAAGGATTGTGCACAATTGACCACAGATTGTGTGTTTCCTTTGTGCTATACATTGGGACATTGTGAGTTAAATGGAACCTCAGGGTACAGTGAGTATGTAAACTGGGCCATCACATGTTACATGAGACAGTTTAGTTAAGCTATAATATATCATTCACTGACTGAGATTCAGGAGCGTTTACATCTAACAATCAGCTGTAACATTAAAACACTGACGAGTGACAGATGTAGGGAATCTGTCCTTGTAGTGGGTTGGGACATATTAGACAGCAAGTGAGTGCTTGGTTCTGGAAAGTGGTGTGTTGACAGCATGCAAGCATAAAGATCTGAATGACACTGACAAGGGCCAAACTGTAAAAGCTAGATGACTGTGTTGAAGCATCAATACAGCAATACCAAACCAAACGTGGTCTAAGGGAGGACAACTAGTGAACCAGTGATGGGTGCCCAAGGCTCACTAATGCCCATGTCGACTGAACATTAACTTGTCTGGTTTGATGTCACAGGTGAGCTACTGTATTGCTAACTGCTGAAAAATTGCAAACTTCTGTTCTAAGGAGAACAGAAATTTCCTAACCAAGAAAAGTCACTCCCAGTCATGATTCAGTAATGACACATTTGTCTCAACAGCAGTTGGAGGACAGGTTAGTGCTTAGTGCAAGCCGTACCATTTGATACGCCATTTTATTTTGAGTCCTCATGTTTACCACAGAATTATGAATCAATAAACGTTTTGGACACGCGTGCCTCCCCAGTGCGTCTCTTTGGACAGTCGCTCCTATTTCCCCTTGAAACTCTTTTTTGCTGGACAGTTATCCCCATCAAATGTCCTCAAATATCCTGAATTTGGTCTTCTGTTTGTTTTTTCCTTTGTTTGAGCCTAAAAAATCGACCCAGAGACGTAAATGCACATGAGGAGCTGCAGCGCTCGCCTAACCTGAGAGCAGTCTCGGTTCGTTTATAAGGCCAAGTGGGGAGGAATCGTTTGAATCGTAACAACCTCTACTACTGGTTATTGTCTGAAATTGACGTGAAAATACACCAATCACGGTGTAAAAAAGGTTAGGAGGTGTACCGCCCACGGGCCGGCCGATCCCCTAGCTGCGAAAGAAGGGAAGTATAACTCTGGGAGTTGGAAGGGGTGTGTCGCGATTCAGCCTTCTCACACCGCGACACGGGTTCGTGGACCTGGGTATCGAGATTTCGGTTTTGTATCGTATATTGTTACAGCCCTAGAGAAAAGGTGTTGACTTGCTCTCCAAATTGCCAGGACCTCAGTCCACATGAGCACTATGGATGTGACTTTTTGGCAAAAATACTATTAGAAAATCGATGAGAACTATTCTAATATTATTCAAAAATCGACCCCCTCACACGCACGCACGCGCAAATGCACAATGACAGAGTGTGTGAAACAGGTATTTTTCCACAAACTGTTTAATCACACGACACTGTGGTTTAATGTAAAAATGATGTACATCGGCACCAAGAACAGAGCGCCTTTAGCCTTCTGAACAGAGCCCTTTTTACTTTTTGTTTGATTTTTAAAATTTGTGCATGGC
>JBBPCY010000023.1:10480934-10493834 GCA_037974405.1 Brachyalestes nurse | reverse complement strand
AGTCTACCGTGCCTGTAGGGAGTTTGACTGTTAGCGACACCTTCAGGCTGAATTAATGCATTACATGAAATATTGGTCAGGAAAGTCTTCATTTCTGTTCCGTGTTTTTTTCGGAGTCCCTTAAGTGAGATGTGGCTAAAACGGTATTCGAAATAACTATTCGATATTCGAACTTATATTGAATATTCGACTATTCGAAAATCGTGTCTCATCCCTAATGAGCATCTGTGGGGTGTGCCAGACAACCTGCCTATTTTGACACTGTATCTCATTATGCCAGCATGTAAATCAGGGATTCTCAATTTCCGTTTTGAAGGGGTATAACAGTTTGACTTGCCTGCTATTATCTTATTCCTCCGAACTATACAACTTCTGAACTTTGGCCTTTCAGAACACGAGTTAACTTACATGGGAGATGATTAAGGCAGATTATTCTGCAATCATCTAATTCTCCCAAACTGCATAGATTTTATACGGTTACATTAATTTTTCTTCCTTGGTCTTTGAGTCTGCTAAGGTCACTGCATATGGTTAGCTTGCATACATGCATTCTTTTGCACAAAGATACTTTGATTTAATTTGTTGTGTGGATTTGTCTTGTTTAATTATTATGTTTTGGTTCCTTCAAGCCACAGAACTATTCATATATGGCAAGGTATCAGGCCACATTAATGGTGGGGGAAATGGGTCAACTATTTTTAAGTAAGTCTTAAAATCTAGATCAGCAAATGGACATTGTTACTAAATTCATCAGAGGAAATGCCATGTTTTGTAAAGTACTGAGCATTTGAATAAATCCTTTGTATCTATTTGTGTCACAATGTGCTTTCTGCATACAATGGATAACAGGCTAAAAACTATGCCAGGCCACAATAATAAAAATGAGCTCATGCGACCTAGTGTTTAGCGTTGGAGGTAGACAACAAGCCTATTGTAAAGGTTGTATTTATATGGGCACACTGCTTTACAAGTGACATTTCTGAGTCTCCTCTCATTCGAAGCGCAGATTAAACAGTCATAATAGCCACATTAAGTGAAACCTGGCTCATGTTGTGACAAACAGATTTCTCTTGTAATGAGTGTTCCAGAACAGCTTGGTTGCCAGGTAACAATCTAACAAGCTTAAAGTTTAGAAATAAATCCATCCACAGCACTTAATCTAGATAGTGGTGTTAACTATGTATGTGTCATACTGAGATCTGTTAGTAGTCATGCTTTTGAGCAATATGAAATGAGTTAGTTTTCGCTTGTTTCTTTTTGTCATTGTATTTCTAAGGGCAGTATGAACTGCTTCTAAATATGCTATATGGCTAGATGAAGTGTATAGAAAACTTTGTCTGATGAAGCAAACACTGTGGTCTCAGTCTAAGAGTAAATCACAGTTCTCTAACACTTTGGAAATAGAACCTTGTGCTGTGTGATCCAGAGCACACTTTGGTAAAAGGATAATGAAGATCAGATGTAAGAGAATATCATCTTGATTATGTTTTAGGTTTGTGTCAGCCCTGAATTGTTTAGAAATTTCCTTTAGGGCCAGACATTTATTCTTGGGTAGTACAGGAGATTAGGAAAGTCAGTTCTGAGAGCAGACATTGCCAAATATATCTTGTAATGCAAACTTTATTGTAATGAGTTTTACATATTGCATGTACACAAAGCATGTATAACTGCAAGAATAGAGCTTCCATTATGTATGTTGGATATTTGGTAGATTTTCAAAGAACAGATCTTTCAGTGTTCCTGCTCTGTTCATTGAGTATTTTTTTTTTTATGCTGAGTGGTGCTCTATGATTTGTAGTTTAAAATCTGAACTGGTCAATTTCATATGTCTCCTGCCAACCATGTCTGAAATGACCAAAAAGTGTAGCTCTGATATCTTCTGCACACATCTCAAATGCAGAAGCTTTTCCAGAAAGTGTGTTTGGGTAGTAATATGAGAAGTGTTTATTTTGCTGTACATGAACTCGCTTGTGGGTCATGTGTCCAAAGAGTGTTTGCTGTGGTCTTTGAGGGAATGTCTGAAAGCCTCAGCTCCTGCTTGGTGGTTTTACAAGCTGCCATACTAGGTACTCAGAAAACAGTTCACTTTCTTGTTCAGTAGCTGTGAACCTCTAGTTTGTTCACATTTAATCAAAAAGAGGCAGAGTCTGTTTATTTTTTGCTATAGATTAGGAGTGTAACACCATGTCATACTGTTCATTACAAAATTCTCAATTCAACACGCATGTTTCTTGAATGATGTTTTCAGCTGGCTTGAGAAACTTTAGTACCCAGTTTGACCCTGATCATAATGCATAGTGTTATAAGTGAGCAGGTCGAACAGTAAAGACGATAACTGAAATCAGTTATTAGACTCGCTATATGTTGCGAGTGTACTTGGTGGTCCTTTATTTTAAAGCTTGAGCTGTGAGGCTAACAGTGAGTTACCAGTCACCCAAATCTTTTTTTATAAATACATATTTATTTTTTTCTCAATCTGCTCAAACCATATCCATCTCTTTATTAAGGTCACTGTGAGAGACTTGTCACTGTGAGCTGTAAAAATTAAATGTAGCCGGAGGCAGCCTTTTTTGACACCGGTATGTTTTTGTCCACCTTAGGAGTAGGAATGCTGATCTGACTACACTAAACAAAGTAATCATAATTCATGAGTCTTTTCCAAAACTTTGAGTAGTCTTTATGACCTCAGTCTAGCCCCTTAGAGCAATTGAGCTAATTTTGAGGCCAGTTTAAACCAGTAAACACAAAATGATGCGTTTAATTAAAAGATTAGGGTTTTATTATGTATAATGTAAATGAGTAATGAAATGTTTAGCTCAGACATATTAGTTTGCTAATGAGATTTCTATAATTTAAGTGAAGAATACAGCATGAATTTGAATTGTTTGTAGGGCAGCTTTGTTTTCGGGGATAAATAAGGTCAGCATTTCTTAGGAACTACATTCCCTGTATGCTTCAGCTCTTAGTATTTCTTCAACTTTAAAACTAGGAATGTAGAATATGAAACCCTAGTCATTAATTTGTTACTTTTAATTCTTACTTTAAATCAAACAAAATGAAGTCCGATGTAGACACTGTAGAAAAACAGTTGCGACGCCCAAAGGTACGCCACCAATTTGTTTCAACACTTGGAGCACAATTACGTTACTAAATATGAACAGTGCATGGCTCAAAAAAAACAAAAAGAGACTGACAAGCGAGTGAGCATATTTACTGTACAAAACTTGTCAGTGAACTATGAGGGCAAAAAACAGCCCTACACACACATACCCAGCGCAGTGAGACACTCAAAAGAATCAGTGCTCAATTGTCAGAGTAGATTTGAATTTTTTTACTTAAGAGAGGTGGATACTATCTACTCACAAAAGGTTTTCAGGTCTTGTAAGTTCAAAATGTTTTGCTGTGAACTCACTGCATGTTTTTAAAGAAGTGAACTTACCTCATCTGTAAGATATGAGTAACAGCTAAATGTAGAAACAGTTTCTGCCTCATGAGCAGACATTTGCAGAACTCAGTTACCCTCTCTGTACAGGATAACTAAAGTCAAATAGCTCTTATCCTGTATAAATGTTGTGGCCGGTTTGTTTCCCTCTTATTTTACATGTGCACCGGAGTGCACTGTGTTGACGACAAAGAACACACACGCCTTTCCCCCTCCCTTTCTGCTTTTAGGCCACAGCAGACTGGCCAGACACTAATACCCTTCTATCCTTTGTCCTAGATTGACACCCCTCAGAATCGTGGCCTTTCGCTGCCTAGACTTTATGGAGAGTGGACCTTTGCCTTGACCATTTAAAAGGATGTCCTTGCTCTCTCACTGTGGGTGATGTGTCATAAATAGCAGCTTCTAATGACAGGGCCAGGTGTGTGTAAATTTGCCTTTTCTCACTTGTGTCAGCCATCAGAATGATTGTTGAAAAATGGTATCATTAGACATATTTAGAGCTGCACGGTGATATCAATAAATAATTACTTAATAATATCTGCATCTGAACAGAATATTGAAGTGATACTTGGCTGGTGTGCTAAATGTATCGTAATCATTCGGCTGCTTTTGTAATCTTAGACACATAACTGTTATGCTCTCTGTAATGCTAATGCAGGTAAATGTAGTCCCAATTTTATTCATTCATTTTACAAATGTTTATGAAGTGGCTTCTACATCAGCAGGTATGTACAGGGGAAAATACTTGATATACACAGTTTTAGTTCAATTAATTGAAATTATATTTTTGTCTTTCTTAGCTCATCAGTCATTTGTTTTCTTGACTGGCTCATTTGATCTACATTTTATCCATAATCGTCAGTCTTGGGATTAATCAAGTGCTAATAGCAACAGAATGCTGTTTTGAGGACCAATAATGAATAAAATTCAAGTCCCTTGCACCCAGTCAATATGAATCGGGCAGCAGAAAGTCAGAGGATGTGAGTGGGCACTGCAGGTATTCGCAAGAAAAGATTGTGTGTATTAGCACCATCCCAGCTGCCTAGCCCTGGAAGATTAACAAGGGCCTGTCCCAACACGCCCACCCCCTCAACCCTTGATCCAGAGTTCATGTATACCTCAGATTATACAGTACATCCTTTTGCTTAATGCAGCTGCTTGGAACTCCCCTGCATGTTGTGGGAAGATGCGTAGTTGACAAGTTTAAAAGTTCCACCTGTATTTTCTCTGTGACCTAGTGCATGCTGTAAACTAGACAGACTGATGGTTGTTTAACTGCAGAGGTAGGTTATGTCTAGGTGACATCATCAAAAAGGTTGTCCTTTGCTTATTTAATGAGGGTGGCCCTGATGATAAATTAAATGTGAGAATAAATCAGATGTCCTGTAGCCTCCCCTGTTCTGGTTCTAACTCCAGGGATGAAGTAATGGCGCAGGCAGCTGATCTGAGATAAGGAGACCAGCTCACAGGAAATGATAATGAAACTAAAACTAAGCAAAGGAGTCACAAATCAAACTCCTGTGCTTCACCTTCAAAGCAAATTTTGTCATATTGTAAAAAATAAGTTAAGCAGTTTTATCACTTATTGTATGCTTGTTTCATTTTTACAAATTCAGTTGCTCAAACCTGACTGTTTAATAATGTTCTTGTTAAATTTTGTCTTGATGTAGCTTAATACAACTCTTCTGTCTTAAGAATAAAATAATTGTATTCCTTTAGAGCATTATGCAAAATAAAAGTAGAACAACTTCTCTAACATCTTAAATCTTATTGTACTGAGCTTTCTTCTAAATGTCAGAAAACTTTAGAATCAAAACTTTTAAGGTGAAAAAATACAGTATTCTTATAAACTGAGGTACTGTCCACAAAGACCTATGTTACCAACACAGAGCAAACATACTGCTTTGTATTACATGGCCATCATATACCTAGTCATATTTTTGCGATACTCACTCGTGTGTGTGCTTCATAAATGGGTTGTTTCTGGAGAACTAGTTTGCTGGTGGCGGTGGTGATTTTGGTGGTGTTGTTTTTATTGTTTTTCAGGAAACAATTTGACTGTTTACTCAAAGAAGTTAACAAAATAAGTGCTGAATATTTTCATATCTTTTCATCTGATATCTTTATTTTTTATGAAGAGCAGTGTTAATCAGAGTGCTGTGTTTGTGTTGATAAGCAGTATCAATGTCAATAGAAGTATCAGTAAAATCCTAACAATATCCATCCACAATGACCCAATGTGTCATTACATTACATGTAGTAGTATGTAGTGTTCTAGGTTTTGTGTTTTTTGTAAGTGTTACCTCATTCTGACAAATCACAGTACGAACTGTGTCACCAAAGAGTAGCTGTAGTTTTGTAGTTTGGTTTTACAGCAGTCCAACTATCACTGAAATAAAAGAGCCTTTTCAAGTCAACATTATGTTTTGCTTTAAAATGGTTTGATGTGTCATTTATTTTCACAGTTTTATCAAAGGTAAACAGACTTTTCAGAACCTCAGAAGAGTGTAAAAAAGATTCAGATGTGCTGAAAAAAATCTATTTTTAGCTCTCATTCCTTTGCCTTTGCAGGCATAAACTCACACTGTTTGATTGCGACCTGTGTAGTCTCTGTGGCTGCACTACATCGCTTGTAAAACAGTCCTCATCACTCTTCAGAACTCTGTACAACATCTGCCAGAGTGCTCTTGCTCACTGCTCTGCTCAGACAAATCATCATCTCTGGATGATGCACGTAGTCCAACTGTAAGCACACACGTAGAAAAGCATGAAACATTCACTTTAGGAGGGTCAGTATGGTGGAATATGGTGATGGATGTTCAGACTAGATTAAGCTGTCTGTTATAGAGTTTCTATTTTTGTAACCCGTGTCTGTGAAATCAGTCAGACCAGAATTGTTTGTTAATCTTTATATCTACGCAAACTAATGTAAACTCTTTGGTATTTCAGTTTAGTTTAAGCAGTTACGCCTGTTATTTTGGAAGAAAAAGTGAATTGTTCTAGGACATGATTCATATGGTCTTCATTAGGAAATACTGGAAGTCATAACCTCAAATATTTGCCCCCCATTTTACTCAGATACAGTCGTGGGGAAAAAAGTCTGCGGACTCTTAGGAATTATCTGGATTTCTGCATGAATTGTTTCTAAAAGGTGACCTTATTTTCAACAAAGTAATAATAATGAATCAAGACGATCTCATCTGACAAACATCAACAGTTCACAGTGCCATATCTTTATTAAACAATTGTAACAATCAGAATCATTGATTGAAAAAGTATGTTGGCCTCCAGGATAAATGAGGCCTAAATTAAAAATGAATTATTAGAGTGAGGTGTTTGGCAACTGGCTTTTCCTACTGTGACAATTAAAAATGGCTACTTGCTCTGCAAAACAGTATTCAGTCTTCAGCTTGGCTTGGTAAAACTAGCTTTTATGGGTCCTCAAAGGAAAGGTTGAAGGAAAATAAACCACAGCTCTCCAAAACAGCCCATTTCAACATTGCTAAAGACCACCTAGATGTCACATGTCTTCTGGACAAACGATCAGTACAAGTAAACAACAAAATGCAACCATTCCCAACTGTGAAGCATGGTGGTGGGAGTTTAAAGGTCTAGGACTGCATCCCTGCATCATTTCCTGAAAAATTGGAGTCAGTGATGCCTAGATGACTTATACCGCCTCTGCATGGTGTTTTTGACATCACAACATCTTGCTTTTCATTTCAGTGTTATCAATTTTATACAGCTTGAGCAAGCAGGTTGGCAATGCAAATACATTTAAATATTAACTTATGAAAACCATTGCAAATAAGGCAAATAGTGAATACTAAAATGCACGTGTTTTAATTCCTAGATGATATCAAACAAAAGAGTAAAGAACTGAAATATGTGTTGTGTTTTATTAAGCACAGCAAAATACATTTACATGTGGATATTTTGCCATTTGGAAAAGGGGTGTGTCTAGCCTGTATGTATAAATAGTCACTCACTCACATCATGCAGCAGTTGTAGATGTAAGCCAGACCTGAGGATGTCAGTTCGAAAAGAGATTGGGTCATGCAGCATGGCAGTCATTCAAAAACAGCATGATATCCACAGCACAGTGGTTTGAGAAGAAAATACATATTTTAGAATAACCAAGTCCTGACCGAAGTTCAGTTGACATTCTGTGGCATGATCTGAAGCAGTTCTTCAAATAAGGCATTCTGACGTGATTCAAACACAACTGAATGGGCCAAAATGCCTCCTAACCACTGCTCAGGACAGATTGGCATCTACAGAAAGCATCTGGTTGAGGTTACAGCCTATAAATGAAGTTGCATTCACTACTAAATAGAAATTATCTTTCTTTTTTCATTCATGACCTTGATTTTCAAACCCGGTACTGTGAACTGCGCTGTGTTTTCTTTTGAATAAGAATGCAATGAACTGTAAGAACTGATGGAGTAGGTAGAAATGTTCCAACAAAGTATTTACTGCTGTATAGTAGAGCTCAATTAGCAGCTGTACTGCTTGACCATCAAATGTGAAAGCACACTAATTTCAGCACAGAATTACTACATATGTGGAATAATACATTGTGCACAATGACTGTGTTCTGTTCAGTGAGTGGTGGCATATTTGCTTTACATAGAGCTTTCTGCAGAATGGGCTTCTACATGGGGTAGTGGTTGGAGGAGTATGAGTAAGGGAGGTGGGGGATGGGGAACACAGTGGTAGAGTTTAAGCCCTGATCAACACTGTGACTAAAAACATGACAAAGGGCCAGAGTGGTTTTAACAGCTGTTGTTTGTCTGCACAGACCAGTAGAAATCTGGGCTAAGGCTTTTGCCAGGCCTCTTCAGCAGGTCTGTAGGATTCTCCTTTGTACGGTGTTGTACTCTAGAGACACAAGTAATGCACAAAACTTTAAGAAGTAATAAAGAGTGCTCCCTCTCTGCCTCTGTTTCCTTCCTGCCACTTCTAGTTTGCTTGGATTTTCATTAATATGCCACATGGCTGAAAATCTATTAATGAGATTAAGGGAGATTATGGCCTTAGCATACTTTCACCCGGAGGAAACAACATTGCTAAAAGAGACTAGTAAAACAGATACTCATTTAGCATCATTTTATTCATGTTGGTTAGGTCTACAATAACTGTGCTTCCTTTTTTTAAATGACAGCCTTAGCAGTCAATTCTCATTGTTATGTCATTGTGTTGTGTTTACAGACCTAAGAAAATGGAGTGATTTAACATAAACTGGTCTGGTTTATTATGTTTTACACCCAAGTCTTTTATCATTCAACATGCAAAAACAAGAAAGCATCAGTGGCTTTTGTCTATCCAGTCTCAATGCTGAAGTGTAGTCAGAAGTTCACACTAAACATATTACCATTTCTGGAGCTTGGCTATAATGAGCTCCGTTTTTATAGAAAAAGCAGTGCCGTGCTTTAAAAACAGTGATTTGTGTGATAACCGGTCATAATCCAGTTCTTTCTCAAGGTGTACTGCCTCAGCCTCTGAAAATGAGAAGGTATTAGTTTAAAAGCCAAGCAATCTACTGGCTAGTTCACATGGAGCATTGTGGTACATGATTACTTGATCCACTTGGCCTGTTCTCAGGTGTAGGCAACTTGAACTCTTTCAGCCCTCATTTTTTTTTTTTTTTGTTACGCACAGTTCTCATGCTTGGGTTTAGTTAAAGCCATGTCCAACTGTGACAGGATAAGAAGCATGTCTATGCAGACAGTCACTGTACATATATAAAAGTTTGGTAATTGTGATGGGATACGAAATGGTCTCAGATTACTAAAATAATAACTTCAGAAGATGATGAGCCATTAATGACTCCGCATGGCAGCCTGCCAACTCTAATGAGCTGTAGGATGGGCTGGTAAAATGCCATCACATTTATCCTTCTAGATGGAGCCATGACTGCTGTTTCTTGCAGTACAGGAGATCTACTGTCTACTGATGTAGAAGTCGGTGTCAGTCAAAGTCAACTAGGTTATTGCAGGCTTTCAGAGTGCTGGTTTTATGAACCAGGTATGCCTTCATTCAAATGTATTGTTGTAGAGGGATCCAGACTGAGACCATTTTTTGAGCACAGTCATCAATTGTGTGTGTGTGTGTGTGTGTGTGTGTGAGTTGCAATTTCTTGTGGTCACATTCTTGCACATGCATAATCATTATGCTGTTTTGGTGCTTCTATGGCATGGATACTGTGAAAGCCATAAAGTACTTTTTCCTCATCATTGGTTCAGTTGGTCTCTCCTTATCTTATTTCCACTTTCTGATGATGAAACATGCGAAACAGTTGCAATGCAAAGATGAAGCCGAGAAGACTGATAGACGGAGAAAGCCAATAAGAGGTCCCAACTCGGACACAGAGAGTCTAAACTACAGGGAAAGAGCAGGTGCAAGCAAGTAGAGGCTGACTGAGCCAATAAAGTAGGACTACTACCTGCAACCACAGTGGCTAACACAGTACTAGTGGTTGTGGTACAAGGGGATGTGGCCTGTCCATTGCAAGCAGCTTTAAACTTGTTACTGGGTCAACACAGTTTAAGATGACAGTTGAATCACTGAGCCCCTCCCCACTTCTTTTCATCAGTTAGATGAGAATAATTGTTCAATGGAGGGGAATTAAATGGTTCAACACTGCCTATAGCACAGGGAAAGAGGAGCTCCTAAGGCACAAAAATGCAATGTTGAGTTAAAAATATTTTGCAGATGTCAAGTCTTGAGTCACTGTCATCTTTAAATGCAAAACTATCTTTGCATATTAAAACAGCTATTTCAGTGTGCAAGGTAATTGAGTAATATCTCACTGCAATATAAGAAAAAAGTGTGTGACCAAATCCTGCTGGCATGTCTAACTAAGAAAGTTGGTAGCACCTGTGCTACCAATGGGAAAAGCGAGCCTGGAGCCAATACATAAATAGTGGTATTTATATACCTGTGAACCTGTGGTTCTGTTTTTGGAAGTGCTATTACACAAGTAATAGCACATCTGCGGTATTCTTTGACATCCAACTTTGTAAACAAAAGATTTGTGTGTGAGCAGAATTCTTGAAGCCTTTGAGGTTTAAACTGCTAGGCCTCTTAGTTTGTTCTATTCACCCTGGCTGTCTTGTGTTTAAATATTGCTCAGCTGAGGAAGAATTTAATCAGATAAAGGTTAAGTGTTTAGATTAACACATGGGTGGAGATTGTTTGTTACACGTTTCCTGATTCCTCATGTTTTATGTTCCTCGGCACTCTTCCTGATAAGGGTAAGTGTTGCTGTTTCTGGCTGGATTACAACATAGTAAGTTTACAGAGACTTGTAGGCTGCACTCAGGTTTGGAATTCAGTGTGATTTGAAGACTAAAATATTTTTAGCTTTAGTTAGAACTGGCCAATAATGAGCTATTTTAGGATATTTTGAGATATGAGAATGTGTAATAGATCTCTTTTCTTCTGCAGCTTATAAATAATGTGCCAAAGTGCACTGCACCGCTCTGTTAGGAGTCCTGTCAGTTCTTTTGGAGGCTCTGTGCATGGAGAATTGGTTCGGAAGTGTCAGAATTCACGTCTTCATTTTTCAAGCACTGGGTGGGCAAAATATGTGGCTAGCAAACTGTTTTCTTGCAGCCCTTAGTGAACAAATGTGTTACATTTTTCCCTTAGTTCAGGTATGAACCATGAAAGTCAGGTTGAATTTCCTAGAGAGTTAAGTAAAAAGTTGTTGTTTTGTCAATTTGTTTTACTACTGGTATGCAACAAATGATATGAAACGCAGTAGAGTTAGCCTTTTTAGCTGTGTGGCAGTGAGTCAAAAGAAGGAAAAAAAAAAACAGCAGCCCCTAACCTTCCGCCGTGTAACGCACACTATTACTTGTAGTTTGTGGTCAAAGGAGCAGACATAAGAGAGACAAAGAAACAGCTGGTGTCTTGTGGCTGTTAGCCTTGCGTTGAGACCTTAGCTGTTAGCTTATTATGGACACAAATCTGCTTACCCTCCTCCTGTTTTCTCTTACACCACCTACAACACTACCTCCTTCAGCCGACAACAACCCTGGTTACTGGTTAGCTGAGAAGCTCTGCATCTTTGATGCATGATTTATAATATTTACCAAATTCCAGTGTCTGGCAGTCAAAAATGAGTGCCTTGGATGCTCATATGAGACAAATGACTTGAGATATTTGGACATGAAACAACATTCAGCTGTCTAACATGCTGCTGCATGTTTCTTGACTAATTAGCCCAGAATCATAAGTCACAGTTAATCACTAAAACTGGTTTACTTAAGCTTATTATTTTGGGAAAACATATCTATTACAAAACCATCAGATAATTGATATTTATATGTTGGAATTTTATTTGACCATGTTACCCATTACTAGATCACACCATTTTAACTACTCTGAAAGGAAAGGTCATATGTTTAATGCAAATAAAGCAATAGCATGATATGTAGAAGCTATAATTAAGGAGAGAAATTTGCCATAAAATGGTGTTTTATCAACATCACATTGCCTTAAGTCAATACAGTTTATTCATGTCATCCTTAAGAGCAGATTAAGTGCTGTAGAAAAGAGCTATAAAATAACAATCCAGCTGTTTTGGCTACTAATTTGTGTTGGTCAGAGCACTTAATGACCCCCAAATATAAACTTTGACCCATAAGCATGTCACTCTTTTTAAGTTGATGCATTCATGGGTTTTATTAATAGAGTTTCAGCTGTACCAGCTGATTATGGATAGTAGGTCAGAGAGAAGCGGTTTGCAAATATAGCACTAAGTTTTCCGTAGTCTGTCAGTAGGCCGTGTAGTGTTGCAGTGCGTTCCGAAAATAGTGACAGACTCTAGCAGCGACCTCCGCGTTTTGTCCGCTGACCTCTGGTTTTTCCTGCTTCTGATATAAACAGTGCCTTTCTTTAGCTCACAGCCTGAAATGAAATGCTGAGCAAGAGAGCAGGGTCATCTAATAATATCCAAACTTATATTTCCTAAATTACTTAATGTTGTTGCAGGTTTTGTGTTTAAGGTGGCCTCCACATTTTGTAACAAGATATAATACATTTTCTAGCAAATATTCATTAATACAAAACAGCAAGCATTCAGATCTGTAGAAAATATATAAAGTAAAATAATTAAATATATTGTAATTTTTAAGTACATGGTAAAAGCTGAAAAAATAAGATGTTTTAAAAGATGTTTTAGAGCAGTGGCTGCTTTATTATTTTTTATTATTCATTAATGAGTGTTAGTAATAACTAGTGGTGCAACGGATCACTGTTGATCCGTGATCCGAACTGATCTCTCTCCACGGTTCAGCATGCACGTGATCCGAAGATTCGAAAAAAGAAAAGTTCCACTGTATAGTGCACGTGGTCAAAAGGCTGCGCAACATATCCGCGGCATTTAAGCAGCCCTTTGCTGCCCAGTCCAACCAGGCTAAAGCTATTACAAAAGCTATTGGGGTGTT
>JBBPCY010000023.1:10443449-10474575 GCA_037974405.1 Brachyalestes nurse | reverse complement strand
CATATTCTGAAACGAAAATTGCGCTCACCAAACACTTTAACCAAGGTCTCCTTGCAAACGGGCATCTTCTCAGGGTGTTGCACAAGAGACTGTACCTGACAGACACGTTCCTGGCCTCAGAGCACCGCCAAGCTCGATTAAGTCGCACGCTCACTGAATTCTGATTGGTCGAGAGTACATATTTCGTTTTGACAAAAAATAGGTATGGCGCTTATTGCGGTTTGGATAAAAACGGCATCTTGCAGTACATCTTAAACAAGGAAGATTACAGCGATTCATGCCAAATACAGCGATTTGGCATGGAATGTTGATGGAGCAGTGAATAGGTTCAGTGCACAGCAAAGTGGCATGACAAACTATTTTTTTTTTAATTTGGTGTTTATTGCGTTTTGGAAAAGAGCTCTTATATATATATAAGAGCTCTTTTAAATAAATAGAAGTTTAATTGGCAAGGAAATTATGTAAAAAAAACACATTTGCATTTGACAGTGTTGTGATTTCGGTACAGTTTGTGTACATTTTAATCTGATTTGGATAATAATTGGAGAATATTTGACCAAAAATATTTGTTTGTATTATTTGAATGCCTCAATCCAGTGAACACTCAGTGAACATCTGAGATTGTTTAGGATCCTTGTAACACTTATATTTTGTGCTATCCTAATGCATAATGCATACTAATCTGCATATCAGCATAAACATTTTTGGTAGTGCCCATGCAGATTTCTTAGTTGACGCATTATTTATTTCCACCATTAAATTGCTTTTATATGAATAGTTGATCACATCCTTGTATCAGTGCAATTACTGCAAATATTATCTGTTCATACCTTACAAGGATAAGTCTTTAGCTCACATTCTGTCAGAAATGAAAAAGAAATTGTACATAAACTCTCTCTTGCATCCATCCATAGCTTGAAATCACTAGCTGTCAGTGATTGCAGTTAATTACATATCCACATTGGATGTATTTTCCATTCACAGTTGGTTGTTGAAGTCAGATTGGATACATCATGCATCATCTCTTCTGTTGATGCCTGTTGAAAACCCCGTGTTTCTTCAGGCATAAATTGCCTTCTTAAAAAAAAAAAGTCTGCTCACTTAAAGGCTTCTTCATCTTAAGTTAGTATCTGGTATTTCACAAGGTCTTTGGGGCAAAATGTGTCATCTCTCTCTCAAAGGAGCTTTTGATAGAGTTTGTGATGTGATGCTGTGTTTGGCCCTACAGAGCAAATGTGTGGTAGATGCACTAGACAGTGCTGGGAGGACGGCTCTTCATCATGCAGGTAAGAGACTGTATGCTTGTTCAAAGCCAGCGTGTGTCTAGACTTCATCATGGTGTCTGGAGTTTTTGTTGGAATAGATTTTTTAATTTCTTTCTGTATATCAGCGAGATAGACGTGCTTGTCTCTGTCTTGTTTGATTTTGTTTTGGCCTTATGCCTCTCAGCAGGACTCTTTTGCGGTACTGGAATAACTATTATTTAAGCATCTCTGTACCAGACTGACAGTCAAAGACATGTGAGGTCATGAACATCATATTTGTTTTCCCACTTTTAGCTGTTCTTTCTTCTCCAGAATTGGCCCCTGCAAGTCAGTTTCCGGTGTTGCACTGACAAAGTGACATTGTATATGCTGATAAACATTTTTTCCAGTCAGCTGTTTTTGTTTGCGCCAATTGAAGTCAAAATGAGGCAAAAGTACAGAGCAAAGCCTTCGGAGCTTTTAGCCACCAGAAGGCTTACATGCCACTGACAGGATATCATTTAGCAAGAGTGGTAACAAAGGGGTGGGGGGGGGGGTAAATGCCCAACCAAATGATATAGTTTCATTGTATTTATAAGGAACAGACATACCACCTATGTGCCAGTTGAGGATAATTGCTGGCTCTTTCTGAGAGCATAAGATATGGATGAGTAATTTGGTTTGAGTGGGGCATTGATTGTGGGGGACAAAATTGTATGCATGGGGAGTTGGATTGTATCCCTCCATGGAAAAGTTTTAACAGCAATTATTCAACAATAATTACTGTATTAGGAGTGTCACTTTTGTAATGCTTACGTATTCTGTTTTCTGTTACAGCTGCCAGTGGAAACATTGTGATTGTTCAACTTCTTTGTGAGCACAAATGTCCTGTAAATCTCAAAGACATGGTAAGTATGAAGTGCAATGTAATTCATTTGGGTATTCTTATTTATTTAGTTTGTTAAGTTGGTTATTACCAGATTTTTTCAATAGAAATCCAGCCCATTCTTCACTCTTCATTGGACATGTTGCTACAGTTCAAACGTGCCTGTGGTCTGCCTCAAACATGTGCAATAACAAACACACAGCCACTCGCCCACTGTGTTCTCTTGGGGTTAGGCTCTGTGTTTTGGTTGTGGTGATTTGAGTCTCCCAGTGGCAGACATGAGGTCTCCAAGTGAAGGAGATTGTCCATTTTTTCCCTCTCTTTCTCCTGTTGGGCATTAGGCCTCTTGCTAAGGCTTTTCCTGTTTGGTTTCTGCCAAGAACACTGATTCTCATTGTAATTATCCATGCTTACCTCTGTGTGGCACTGACCGTGTTTTACTTTGCTGCACACTGTGCCACAAATGAATCAGCATGTGTAGCCTCACCCTTAATGAGAAAACTGGGAGTAAGATCACAGTCAAATGAAACAAATATTTATTTTCCAGCACAGCTGGCACCTAAGTCTCTCCTTACCTTGTGCATAGTAATTACAAATAAAATAGGTTGGATTTGATGTCTCAATCATACCTAATACTTGAGGCCCAAATTTTCTGATGCAACACCTGAGAAATACTTATACTGTAAGAATAATCTTAACAAGGTCCTTTGAACTACTTGGGTGTTACTTGAGGAAGGAGAGTGTAACCAATGGTGTCTTTTTGCATACTAGCTAACTCAATATAACACTGTCAGATTTAGTTTAATAATTTTTTTTATTTAAAATATTTAAATCACTACAATGTGAACTCGGTCAGGATGATAAGTCTTGTTTTTGGCTATATTGCAGTACACAATGTATATCTTGATATTTTGAACATTTCATATATGCTTGTTTTAACCTCCTGATGTGTACAATCACACCCGTATGATAATTCTGGTAGTTTGTGCAATGTCTATATAATACTGATTTTATAGTGATTGGTGGTTTCTTTTAAAACAAGATTAAATTTGTATGCAAAAAGAGCGAAATCACTCTTCCATTCAGATACAAAAACACACTTTTCTCTGTTAGAGGAAGAGAGTGGTAAGAGAGGGTGAAAGCACTGAAATGCGTTACTGAGGCTAATGGCAGCAGCTTACAAAACTTAATGACAGTTTGTACTCTATAATCGCAAATGTCATTTACTAAATCAGGCATAGAACAAGCCGCAATACTTTGAGTACATTTCATATATTGTGCAGACCGGGTGTGAACATTCCTATGACTCTGACTCAAAAAGTGTGTTAGAGAGCCACTGACTGCTTGATCTTTAAATCAAATTATGTTACGCTTTATCTAGGCTGCTAAGCTCTCCAGGCTACACTCTGAGCAAAATTAAAGAGAACTTGAGTCATGTTAAACGATTTTCTGTTATCACTGTATGACTTTTTAGTCTGTAGTCTTTCTCAAAACACACTTTTTTCCTGTTATCTCCCTTCTACTGTCATGCTGTTGTTTTGATCTCAGTACCTGCTCTCTGTTGGAAATCAAAACTTCAAAACGTGTATTGCTGAGATGCCTTCCTGGGATCAGACGATTACTGTAAAGCTTTGATGGCCACTGACAAGGAACTCTGGTAGTTCCTTGGGCGGATTCCAGTGCTTAAACGCCAAGCCAGTGAAAATGACAGAACTGTAAAATAACGATGCATGACCACCTTCACAGAAGCCTTCTTCTGTGATGACTTTATATTTCACATTTTTAAGAGCACACTAGCTGGCCAAAGTTCCAGTTAAAGGAATTAAAGTTTCGGTGCATGAATATTTCCCTTATTATTGAAAAGGTATGTGTTAACATTTGTCATATGCATTTGAATAAATGGCACAAAACTGTTTTAGTAAGAAAGCAAATGCAGTTGTTACTAGCACAAAAAGTTAGTTGAGATGAGATGAATGATATCGCTTGTGGTTAACGTCTATGTTTATAACAGAACACCAGCACTTTAAAAAGCAATCGCTAGAAAGCAGGTTAAGTTCTTTTAAAACCAGTTTTTGCTCATGACTTTTGAATCATGATCTTTCGGCAATGACTACAAATGAACCCCAATGTGTTACAAAGTATCAGTTTGTCCTACTGAACTTTTTCATTATAGCCTGAGCTAAAGCTGCAATATTTTACGCTCTTGACCTGTTCAAACTGTTTCAAACCTTCTTATAAATATCTTGATGCATTCTGTGTATTGTGAAAATGTCTTTGAAATATGTTATATTTTTGACACCCCCACCCCTCACCCACCCAAGTAAGAATAGAATTGAGCTTAAAGTTTATTCTGGAGTGCCTGAAAAGTCTGAATACATCTTAGATGGTGTTAAAAACAAACACAGCTGTACTGATATGTAATGGTCTGAAAATAGCCCACCAAATTGACTGTCCCTTCTTTCCATGTTGGTTTAAATTGTGGCCTTAACATTCTCTGGCACTTTACATCTAGTGCTAGCTTTACACATGGCTTAAATGTCAGATTGTTAAATTAGTCACCCAGCTCTGGAGTTATTTCCAGTACAGATGCCACCCCAGACCTACTTTATATAGGGCTGTACTTAGTCATTTTGTTGTTCATATTTTGGGAAGAATTAAATGTAATCATTGTCTTTGATTCACAGATATTCATACAGCATAGCAATTATCTGGTACAGCAGTTCAGTGCATAAGGTGATGGTTCTGGTCAATAAATGAAATCCTTCTCATGTTTGATGAATTCAGATATTTAGTTATTGAAACACTTTGAAAGACTTTCAAAAAGCTACATTTTTAGTTGATGATATACAGACACCCTATAGAATACTAGTAGGTCTGAACATGGTATACAAAGCCTGTCTTTACCATTTATTTTGCACTAACTTTGTTTTGGTGCCCTAACACCTAGGTGGTGAAATCCATACCATGTTGTTAGAGTTGACATTGAACATCCAGACCAGCCCCTCCTGGCCCATAGAACATTCTGAGAATAAGTAAGCTAGTGGAAGTACGTGATCAGTGCACACACGTATGCTTTTAGTGAACTATCATGCTGCCACTCTAGCAGTTATTTATTTGCTGTGAATAGTGTCATTAAACATGTCATCTTGTCCAAATGCACTCATACCTGTGAGTGTCCTGAGTCGGGGCTGAGCTTTTTTCATGTTACTGAGTGCAAGCTAAAGCCCAGCTCTGCCTCCTTAAATGTGCTTTTTTAACGAGGTATCACTTTCCTGCACTGGACTAATTGGCACAACCCACATAGACCTTGGGAGCATGGAGGAGGGTTAGCTTTTAATACTCTTACTGAGATCTCTACCTGACTGGGGAGAACAACCTTTTTGAAATATGTAATCATAAGATATTGAAAGATATTGGAGTCTGGCTCATTACATTTATTTTTTTTTATTCCAAAATGTAGGGTAATAGATTTGTTTATTGGCTGCAGAAATTGTAGCATTTCTTTGACAAGTTGTATGTTTAATTTCTAGGTGTTTTGCGTATTTTAGGAACAGAATAAGGGATAACGTTTACATCATCAAGAATTGCATTGTGATTATATATCAGTATGCGTTTATGAACTGCTATCAGAATTTGTATTCATTTGGTAGATAGAACATGGAGTTGTTTTTTTTTTTTTTTTTTTTTTTACGTTCGTTTAGGAAGGATTCACACCCTTGTTGTTGTCAGCTAGACATGCACACGCAGAGGTGTGTCACAGGCTGCTGGACTGGGGAGCTGACGTCAACAGCTGTGATAAGAGTGGGAGGTAGGACCCTCTTCAGCTGACAGAATACCATTCTTTTGAAGGTTAACTAATTTCCATTAGTGTTTACTAAGCTACTTTGTCAAGAGTGGAGAGAGTACAGTTGATACTACTTTGCTGTATGACCATATACATACCTCAGAGCAGATATATTTACACTGTTGGACTAGGGCATGTCCTTACTCGACCCTTCATTGTGAGTGTAGTAATGACATGCTGGATGAGTGAGTGATGTAAATCCTGCAGGACAGCTGTGATGCTGGCCAGTGAGAGCAGTTGTGCTCCTGCAGTAGGGGTACTTGTGCAGGGAGGAGCAGATCTGCACATTGTCGACTCTCTGGGCCACGATGTCCTGCATTACGCGAAGCTCTCTGGCAGCAGTGAAGTCCGAGCTATAATCACCACAGCCCTCCACCAGCAGCAGTCCGAACCAGGTGATTCCTGCTTAACCCTTAATGCATTTAAACACAGATCTCACTCAAACACACACCAGCCCAAGGAAAGAGAAGTTTTGTCTTTTCTCATCTTCATTTTTCAGTTCCTGCTCCACATCATCCAACATCCATTGGTGAATCTGTTTTAAAAGCCCGGGCATGTTCGTAGCGAGTTCAGGTTGAGCAGAGTTTCCTGAGCTGCAGACAGTATGAGTCACACAGGATGAAACCTGTATAGATTTCTACCAACATACATAAGTTCTTAATGCATCATTAAGTTATCAAGGTAACAAAATTGTGTGAGAGGCTCTGTAAGATGATAAACAACAAAAATGCAGGTGGAATTGTTGTTGAAGTAGGCACTTCTGAAGAGAATCAACACTGTGCTCTGCTCATCAGGGCCTCACTGTGGTAAAGTAAGACACATGAGATGCCCTTGAGCTATTTGCTGTGTTGATCTTTTCTTTTAAAAAGTTTTTACCCATGAAAGAGCTGCAGTGGGTGGAATTTCATGAGCTGTGTCTCTGAGCCGTAGTGCCATTATTTTCCCTCTTTTGGTCAAAGCATTGTGCACAGCCCAAGCCTTGTAGGCTGAACATTGCCATCTTGTGGTGGACTAATTGCATAAACGGATCGCATTCTCATGGTGTCATACACTGGAGGATTGTGACTGCAATACTAGTAGAGAAGATTAATATTGTCATAATTACAATAGAAGGCGGAAAATTACATGGAATTTACTTTTTCATTCTCCCACCCCATGTTTTTTTTTTTTTCCTTTTTTCTTTTTTTATATAAAAGCAGAGAAGAGTTCCAGCAGAGTGCCACAGGTGAGCTACTTGTTTTCAGGTATTTTTGTTGCATCCGAATTAAATTCTGATCATTGTCCATGTCTTTTTCACATATCTTCAGGTTTGCAAATGTTTATTTTCTGTAAATGTTCTGTAAATGATGTAAAGTTTATCGATATTTAAGATCACCATTTCAGTTTCACACTGCTGTAGTTGTGGCACTGCTGTACTCTAATTGAGCTTTTTAGTGATGTACTGTAATGTTGAAATAGTAGAAGGTTTATATTACTGTATTGTAAAAATCCTCTAATGCACTTTTAGTGACATGCATGAGCATGTATCTCAAACTGTGAATAGGAATCTTCCTTGCTGTCAAATTCTTTATTGATATTATTCTTTTCTGTTACTAACAGCTTTAAATTCCTTGGTTTGTCCTCTCTTTTTGTTCTCTTTTTCCACAACCTTACTCACACAATCTCAGCATGATCATGTGGCTAAATTAAATGAGGAGAGAAGCACAACCCCCAAAAAACGAAAAGCACCCCCACCTCCTATTAGCCCAGTCCAGGTAAAGGCACATCACTTGCTTAGTCTGTCTAATTGTCTGCGTTTGTAATAATGCTAATCATAGTTATGTCATCCTGCTCTTCCACATGTATGTTGAAAAGACCCACTAAACTGATTTATATTCAGTTAGACAGATTAGATAGCAGCAAAATTCGACCAAAGTGGTCACAACAGTCAAAAACCAATTAATGCTCATTTCTGAAATCCTGTTGTAATAAGCAAATATTTACTGTAGATACTTCCTTATTTCTCTCACTATCATAGAAGATTGAATGCTTTGCATTGACAAACTTATAAAGCTGAAAAGAAAAAGGGGAATTAACAAAGCTTTTATCTTGATTGAGGTTCACAATGGTATTCACAAATAATGTTACTGAATTAGTAAGTGAAACCACAAAATGCCTTTGTTTATTTCTTAGTGTTTTCATATTTCTTTGATGAGCATGATTTACGTGCATCTTAGTGAGTGCCGTTGCATTGTCTGTTTGTTTGTTTGTTTGTTTGTTTAGTTTTTTTTTTTAATCCTTTGCAACATTTTTTTAGTTGCCTGGCGTTGTATCACCACCTTATTTGACACCAACTGAAACTCCAGTATCAAGTAAAAGTGATTCCAGGAGGTTCAATTACAAGGTAAAGTAGACTGTCGCCATCGAAGCCATACTTTTTGATGTTGTGCTAAGCAGAACATCTCCATGGTGCCTTTATTCTTATATTTTTTTCAATTGTACTGTCATTTTGCAGGAGGAGGAGGAGCTGAGGAGTGTAGTACTGAAAGAGGAGATAGACAAGCTGCAGGAGGAGAAGAGTATGTTGCTGGAGACCATTGAAGATCTGAAGCAGATTGTGGAGCAGACTGAGCCCAAGGCAAGTACAGCACAGCCCTTTAATATTCCCTCATGTGACTGTTGCTTTGATCCTCAGCCACTTACTCTCTCTGGAACCCATTTTAACAACTGAAACTACTGGTCCTAGTCAGGTAAAGGACCTCTCGTCCATGTGGCTAGACGCAGTCATTAAATTTTTTGGTTACACTTGTTCTGTTGAGGTCTAGCATTATTAGCATTCCACTAGTTTAAATTTTATTGGCCATATCCTTTGTGCACTATGATTGTGTGATGTATACTTTGAAGTGCTTAAGATGAACATGGTGCTTAGTAATGATGCAGTACTAAGATTGGTTGGTCAGAAGAGCTTTGCTGGTATCATGCATTGTGTCTAGGCATCTTGCATGCTTTTTTAAAAATAATTTAATGAGACCTAATAATGATGACTTTTAAAGTAACCCCTTTGGCCCCCTGTGTTGACACAGACGGAGCTCTGTGGGAGTACGGACTCCACATTGGTTGCAACCTTACAAGCAAAAGTGGCTTCACTCTCCTTAGAAAACCAGCAGCTTGCCCAGATAATCAAGGTAATTGCAGAAGAAAACAGTGATCTTTTATAACACAATGTATAGCACAATGAATAAAAAGGGATGTAGAATTTGTTTTTTGCCCACTGGACCTGCTTTTAACACATACAAGTACATATTTCTAGGCTAGACTTGAAAAAATATATCGCTGATTATGAAGTTATTACACCATATTTATATTACTTTTCATTGCGTTTTTTCTCTCTGTTAATGGACAGAAACGTCCAGCTCCTCAAGGTGAAGAAGGCCGTGAGGACTCACGCCCAAACAGCTTTGACTCTAATGTCTCTTACCATTCTACTCGCGCAGATTTTGATTTCTCTAGTGACATCTACAGCCATACAGGCAACGAGCAGCAGCTGTCTGAGGTCTCAGCTCTGGATCTGAGCAGTGTATCTCTCAAGCGCTATGAGGAGACTGAGCCCATGAAGAAAGGTAGAGAGGAAGAAATCCTGCTGCTTAGGGATGCATTACAGAGTCTGCAAGCCAAACTGCAGGAGTCAAGGCTGGAGAATCACACCCTGCAGGCCAGGCTCAAGCCCAACTCTCACACAGAGGAAATTAGAAATGAAGGCATGTCAGAAAGTGTGGCTGGACTAAAAGGCAAACTTACAGATATTCAGCAGGAATACCAGGAAGCGCTGGAAGAGGTACAAATTCTCAGGTCAGAGAGGAGAGCAGGAGCTGAAACTCAAGGGGAGGATCCTGTGGTGCAGAAGTTTCAGTATTTAAAGGGCTGTCTTGAACAGGAGGTCGAAGACCTGAAGGCAAAGTTGGCAAAGTCACAAGAGGAGAAGATGCGTGATGCTTCTTTAATAAAGGACCTAGAAAGTCGTATTCAGAGCAGTTACATGCCAGAAGATGAGCGTCAGGAACTGAAGAACACTTACAATGTTCTGGTAGAAAACGTTAACCAGGAAAAGTCATTGCTCATTGAGAAGTACAAGGAGGCACAAGAGGAAATCAAGATGCTTCAGGAAGCGCTCCGTGGTACGGTTCCTGTTGAAGCTGCTGCCAAAGACTTTGAAGAGATGAAGACTGAGTTGGGTGAAGTTATAGAAGGACTGCAGCGGCGGCTGTTGGAGCTCTCTAAATCATATAGTGAGGCCAAAAGTGAGCTGAGCACAGCCCGAAGTAAGCTCCAGGCTAAAGCCACAGAGTCCAAGGAGAGACCAAACGTGGTCTGTTTCAGTAAAGAACAACATGAGCAAAAAATGCAAGAGCTGGCTCACAAGATGAAAGATTTACAGAACACAATGAAGGACACTGATATTAAGTATCAGGCAGCAATGAAAGAAATCTCTCAACTGAAACAAGATGCTGAAGCCCAGGTTCAGTCCACTGTGCCTCTTGCTGACCACACTCAGGTCGTGGCATCCTTAGGGAGTGCCATCAAGAACTTAGAAGCCGAGGTAGAGAGCCTTAAACAGCAGCTCTCCCAAAAGACCTTGCAGGTGCATGCTTTGCAGAACAGATTGACGACAGAGAAAGCTGTGACCCCAGATGATTCTGTTTCCAGGCTAGAACATGAGCAGCTAAAAGAGTCACTGGGGGGTGAGGTTAACCACTTGACCAGCTTGCTTCAGGATGCCCTGAGGAAGCAGGATGAGATGGCTCTGGAGGTCACTGCTGCCTGGCAGGAGGTAAAGGATGGAAAAAATGAGAAACAAGCAGCACAGAAGTTGGCTGTATCAAGAGAGCAAGAAAACAACGCACTAAACTCCAAGTACAAGGAGGCCCAGGATATTATTCTGCAGCTGAAGAAACAAGTGGAGAATCATGTGACCTCTGAAAGAGAAAAAAACAAAAAGGTGAAGTCGCATCTTATAGTTTTCCAATCATGATTAGTCTCGCACCTCACTTGTTCTCTTTGAATCCACATGAAACTTGTGTGTTGCTCACTCCATTCTTTTAGATCGATGAACTGTCAAAGGAGGTTGGCAAGTTAAAGGATGCCCTGAACAGCCTGTCCCAGCTGTCATATACAACAAGCACCCCTAAAAGGCAACAAAGCCAGCAGGTTGATTCTCTTCAACAGCAGATCAAGCAGCTGCAGTATCAACTAGCTGTAAGTTCTATATCATTTGAGATAAAGTTCCATCTAGAGGTCTAGTACTTATAGCTTGATGGCCCTGAATTTTAAGTCCAGCATCAGGCTAGGGTTTATTTTCTATGGAGGATTGTTTATGTAGTAGATATTGTTGACTCATGCATTCTCTATTCTTTCTCTTGCTTGCTCTATTTTCTCTATTTTTCATGTTAGTAGGTGACTTTACTCCTTAGAAAAAACATGCTTAAAAGAGGGAAGTGTTGGCGTTGTGGAAAGCAACAATATTGCTGATAAAAATACTGAGAGTGTATTACAGATGTATAAAATACCAGTTTATCCAAGCAAGACATTTTTAGAAAAGTGAAGCTGTTAAGTCATATTTGTGATCCTCCATCTGTATTAGTGTGTGAGAGCAGGTTTAGTGCTTGATTTTTCAAATTTAATAGTACCACTTGGGTTGAGTCAGGTCAAGTTTTGAAGCTACAGGTACTGGTCAAGTTTGGGCTTTAATTTCACACCCATGCAGAGCTTAATTAACTTTGTGTCTGTGAAAGTAAGGTGTCAGGTGTTAATTGTAGCTGCTGGCTTAAACAAGATGTCCCTGAAATTGTCACTAAAATGAATTATTGTGTACAGGTGTTGTCCAGCAGAGGAGTCATTTATTTACAATACTTGCTGTGCTTTTCTTCTGTGACTTTTAGTAATCAACATCAAGAATGGTCACAACAGCGTAATACTTAGACTATTTTAATAACTAATTTAGTTCTGCCTTTTACTTTTCTGGCATATATCACAGGAGTCAAAGAAGGAGCATCATGAAATTGTCTCAGTATACAGGATGCACCTCCTCTATGCTGTCCAGGTTTGCTGTCATTTCAATTCTTACAGGTTTTTCAGGTTTTTGATGGTTAAATTATCTTATTTATATATATATGATGCGCGTGTCCATGTATATACACTCACCAGCCACTTTATTAGGTACACTTGTTCAGAATATTCAGTGAGCTTCAGCTTTCTAAGCAGAAGTGCCTTGTTGATGTCTGAGGTCGGAGTAGATTGACCATTGTGGTTTGAACTGATAGCAAGGCACAATTAACTCAAATAACCAGTCTTCAAACCAAGGTATGCAGAAGAGCATCTCAGACACACAACATGTTTAACCTTATGGGCAGCACCAGCAGAAAACCACAATGGGTGCTGCTCCTGTCAGTTAAAACCAGAAAACTGAGGCTACAATTCGCACAGGCTCACCAAACTTGGACAATACAAGATTGGAAAAACATTACCTGGTATGATGCGTTTTGATATCTGCTGTGACATTTTGATGGTAGAGTCAGAATTTTATGTAAACAGTATGAAAGCATGCATCTATCCGGCTTTGAATTGGATTCAGGCTGGTGGTGGGGGTGTAATGATGTGGGGGATATTTTCTTGGTACACTTTGGGCCTCAATCTCAAACGGGTTTCTTGATCATGACAATAGGTTCACTGTACTAAAATGACCTCTACGTAAACCAGATCTCAATCCAACTGAACACCTTTGGGATGTGGTGGAATGGCTGATATGCAACATGAATGTGCCTCTGACAAATCTGCAGCAACTGTATGATGCTATTGTGTTAATAAGGACCAATATTAATATCAGTAGTAGCACAGTGTATCTAATAAATTAGCCAGTGAGTGTAAATGTATGCATTTCCATGCTTTATTGATGAGCTTTATGATATTGACAAAAATCTTTAATGTGTTTTAGGGTCAGATGGATGAAGATGTGCAGAAGGCCTTGAAGCAAATTCTGATGATGTGTAAAATGCCAACAGAGGCCAAGTGACAGGGCTGAAAGTCATCCATGTACTGCCAAAATAAAAGTCTCATAAGGAAACTCGTACCTGAGTTGCATTTAGGATCCGTCCGCTTAAACTTCTTATTTGTTGGAACAGCGTCTTATTTGGTTCTTAAAACAAATTAAGTCAGAGAAAGTAATTGCTTCTACATATGAATATGAATAATCGCCTGCCCATAGAACACCACTCATTTCATATAATCCATAATCAAATCTGACGTTACATTTTACATATTATGAAATATATACGTAAATGCCTTTCAAAATCCAAACCCTTAAACACCTTGCATGTGTAGTCTTTTTGTCTGAAGAATGGTGTTTGTTGGTCTGCAGATTTGAAAAAAACACCTTATGCTTGATAAAGTAGAGCAGTGAAGGCTTTTTGTTTGTTTGCAGTGTCTGCATGCTGTGAAAGACGTGTTATAGAAGTAACATGTTCTGTGACATTTTGTAACCTTTTAACTGTTCCACTTCAGAGACTTTATCTCGAGAAATAAGTACTCTTAAGTAAGAAATGCACTTACCTTATGCAACAGGCTTTCTTTCCCCTTTCACATTCTGTCTCTCTCTCTCTGTCTCTCTCTCTCTCTCTCCCTCTCTGACTCTCCCACCCCTCTGCCCTCTTGCTCTCTTACCCTTTCTTGCTCACTCTCTCTCTTCTGCAGTGCATTTTTAATGCCAGCTGGAGTTTCCTGCCATAGCCAGGACACAAAAATGGCTGTGTCCATGTGCCTCTGCTGATTTGCAAGACCCTTTATGAAGTGTAGGGCAAAGTAGCTGCACAGGAGAAAGAAAAAAAATTGTTAATATGTTAACACATAATTAATGAATGGTAATGTTATGAATTTTTTGTATCTTTTTGTTCTGGCCCTTCGACGCGCTGCAAAAAAACAAACAAAAAAAAAATTCACAGTGATGTTTGTCCTATGTTGCTCTAACACCAGGCTTAATGGTTTCTTAATGGTTCGTTTTTTTTGCGACAAGAATGTGTGAATAGTCCTTCTCATCACAGTGCTTCAAACATCATCTGTCCTATCTTTTTTTAACTTTGAAGACCCAAAATGACATCACTGCAGATGCAGTTGTGAAAAATGAGACCTTGTCTGCTGTACTGGACACATTGGACAGTAGTAGTTAATTTGCAAAGCACTTGTTTGACTAAAAGTGTGCCATACAGAATTATGTGTAGAAGTCTATAATTACATATGCTTTTGCTTTTGCTTTATGAACACTAAACCTGCTTCAAAGTTCTTTGAATTACACTGTAGGTCTTTTAAAGCATGCCAGTCATTCTAGAGCTTGGTGTAGATTTATTATTTTTGTTTCAGTTTATAAAGTATTAGGTTATACTCCATGATCTGATATTGTAATTTTGGTAACCTTTTGTATTTAGAAGCGCAGTTAAATGAGTATAGTACTATTTGTCAATAATGGAGAGTACGTGATCCTCACATGTATAAAACACAGTTACTTTTGGTGTTTGATACTTTAGTTCCTCAGAAAAAAACAAAAAAAACATTTGGGGTACTTTTCATGTCATCACAGTGAAGGATTGCCAGTTAAAACACTTTTTTGTTATCTTTATCTGGCTTTAGTTTAAAGACTGCTTTTGAGTTTCATAATTCTCTAATTCATGGCACAGTTCAGGTATAGTCTGAGGCCACAAGATGCCCCCCTGCTTTCAGTCGGTCCCAAGCATATATTTCTCTGAGAAAAAAAAACAGGGCTTTCGTTTTGCTTATAGTTACTTTTTTACCTGCATTATAATCCTATGGTTACGCATAAAACGGGCAAATAGCATTTTTGTTGTTTGTTACAGCCACTGTGTGACATTGAATAAATGTTTGTTTCTCTTTGATAAAAGCTTGTCACCATTTGTTTAAGTGACAGGGGTATTCTATGTTGGAAAACTGAGTCTGTGCTATGTGTACTGAATATTTTTTTTCAGCAGTCCTGTATTTCACATTTCATTTTGTTCCATCATTCACCCTAAATCCTTGAATGTCCTGAGTGTTTCACATTATTATTTAAATACATTTTTGGTTGTCCTTTTTACTTCCTTTTGTAGGACTTTGTACTAGTGAGTTTTGAAATTGCTTTGCCACATGTTACCTAGTTATTAAAATGGTTCCCAATTTGTTCCATTGTGTCTTCAGTCTGTTAATGATGCTTAAAAGAAAACACTGTAAACATAGTCACAAGGTTAATGTACTGTAAATTGATTCCCTATTGTGCTGTGAAATGTCATTTCAGTAGTTTTATAATATGGTGTGGGTGGGTCAAAGGATATACATCCTTTGTTCTTCAAGTTTTGTTTTTGCATCCCCCATATGTAATTGCTTTTAACTGGTGCTAATTTGCACAAGTTGATTGCTCCCGCTGGTGCATGAATCAAGATGCATACTCTTGTTCATCTTTCCAGGAAGACCAATTACTGGCAATAGAGCCCATCTGTTAAATTGTTACCTTAGGGTGACCATTGATAATTCATGGAATAGAGTCCCCACTAGCTGAGACTTAATGCAGGCAGATCAGATTTTGTCACTAGAATTCTTTTAAGCAGTACTTAATGAGTATGCTTGATCATTTGAATATGTTATGCTTGATATTGAGACACCTGAATTCCATTTCCTTTTGGTCATTTTTGAAAATAATGATATTTCAGTGAAGAGTGGCCCGGGTCGTGCCTTTAGGCTTGTTCTGACCCAACAATGCTGACCTGTCCATTTCAATGTGCTTGTGTAGAAATCCACAGATTGCCCTGTTTTGCAGAGGGCTAAGATGTGGTGCCAGCTGAATTCTCGATAAGGTCACTTCTGGTGCCAACTGCGTGCTTTACAGGTTCCTGCCAGCTGCCTCATTCAAAGGCAGGAAATCAAATAGCCTCCACATCACTACCCTGCATTGCCAGTCATACTGAGAATTTTAGAATGTCTTCTTACAAAAGACAAATCAGAAATTAATTAACTATTCAGATTTATGGTTAATCTAATAACTAGCCAATGTTTGAAAGTTATTAAATATGTATTTATCCTAAAAAGGTGATCACACAAGCTGATTTTTTCAGCAGGTGATGTAGATGTTCAGAAAATATCATATATGGATTACGTTTATTAAACACAATATACACTGTAGTTACTATAGATGGTTATAATGGGCAAGTTTGCATGTAGTACCTATACTTTCGACTAGGTGGCAGCAAAGTAATGTATCTGTCCGTTTGCGGCAAAAAATCTCTGGGGCAGCTGCTTTTGTGAAGAACATAAGGGAATATTTGTTACATTTTCATTCCAAAGCTTTATTATGCATTTGTTACACAGTTGTATGCAAAAGTGGGGTGTCCTTGACTACATTACATGATTGTCTGATTTGCAATGTTTAGAAGAACTGCAAATTATGACATTTCTGCACTTTATAATGCAAAATTCCATTTTTTTTTTACAGATATTGATATTGAGAGGACAAAATATTTGGTTAAAGCTTGCGTATCCTATCTGTCAGTGCGCTAGTCTGGTTTAATTATTTTCTTTTGTTTCACTCTTTAGGCCAAAAATTCTAATTAAATCAAGTCTATGTTTATTGTCATTTCAGCTGTATATGCACAGTAAAATGAAACAACATTCCTGCTGGACCACGGTGCAACACAAAGAACTATATACATGCATGCAGAACAGGACTTAAAGTCACAGTACAGTGATTTACAGGAAAATACAGCATGCAGAGCAGCCAACAATAACAGCACTAGTGTGAGTGAAAACAGTATTGTGACATACTGTATTCTAGCAGCAGTCATTAAATGCAAAAAAGGCAAATGAACGCAAAGACTAACGTAGCCCCCAATAAACAACCGAGTGAAAATAGGCAGTTCCACAGGAATAAATTATGTGACCCTTCATACTTGGTCTTACTGTCAGCAGCCATAGGGTCGCCTAACACAGTGACTGAGGATCTGAAACTAAAGGTAAATATTTCTTACTAAAAAAAAAAACAGCATAAAAGATAACTAAAAAGTATTTATAATTTCCTCAGCCTAATGTAACACTAAGAAATGCAATAAAAGACTTAATTTGATTAATTTGCCAAAACTGCAGCATGCTGCTGTAACACTATTGTTTACTGATAACATTTAGGTAAATTACATTCACACTTTAACTTTGTAACAATGAATTCTAAGAAACCTTTTTTTGTATATTTCTGGATCTGTTGACTAGAGAATTTGTTTATTCGTTCCTGATCATTTTGCTTGAAAAACATTATTACCCCTGACAAATTTCAATTAAATTTTATTAAATGTTATTTATATAGCGCTTTTTACAACCAAGTTGTCACAAAGCAGCTTTACTGAGTCCAGGTCCGAGCCCCTAGTGAGGAGCCAAAGGTGACAGATGAGAGGAAAAACTCCCTCAGCTGGAGGAAGAAACCTCAGGAGGAACCAAGACTCAAAAGGGGAACCCATCCTCCTCAGGTCGACCCAGAGAGAAAGAAAAGTGTGTCTTTATGGGGTTAAATAACAAGAGAAGGCCTTCATGAACCAGATTATTGACAGATAGGCCATCTATGGCAAACAGAGCTGGAACCACTAAGTGTCCATAGAGGTAAATTTGTTGGAAGAGAAACTGAGAGTCTGTAGTCCATATAACAACAGGATCAGGAGCAACAATCTCTGCTGGAGCTCTAAGCAGCAGTTGCCCCTGATTGGGGGCAGAGCACGTGTGGAGTTGTGAGCTTCTGAAACCAGTCGAGGGCATTTTGGCACAGGGCCCCAGTGATTGTATTTGATTGAATTACTTGTATGTAGATTGTTTGGTTTATATTGAAGTTTACATTCCAATAGTAAGTGATATTCAACTGTCCATGCATTGATCCCTGATTCAGACAGTGCACACCAGACCTCAAACTCATGTCAGAGTCACTTCACCTCTAGCTGTGCGTGTGGTGCAGTCACATCAAGGCCATTACAGAATGGCCACTGATGACCAGTGCATGTATTTTGGACTCTTATGCAATTGTATGCTTATTATGCAATAGCTATGAGAACTTAATATACTGCAACTATTAATGTAATTAGAGCAGACACTCAGTTGGGTGTAGCAATACTGAGTAAACAAACTAACCACGTCTTTTTTGTATAATGTATAGCATTAATATTTTCCCATTGGGCTCCATAAGATCATTGTTACTTCACTGGATCATGAAGTGTGTAACAGGCTGTAGCCACTGACTTGACATTCTTTGGAACGTGTCTGTCCGACTGTGTCAGTATAGTTCCCCTTCCTGACCTGCCACCAGCACTCCCCAAATCCTCTTCCCTAACAGCATCCACATCAGGTTCCCATAAGGCTAAACAGAACCAGATGGTCCAATTGTATTTCAAAACAGATGGGATCATGTTATTAATGACACAGTACTTGGAGACCCCCCCTTCTTTCTCTGCTTTTTCTTAACAGGACAGGCTTAAATAGCTAAACACAATGAAATGGCCAGGGATCTTTTCTCAGGGCCTGCTTAGCTGGTAGTGAGTGTGTGCGGCTCTTTGGCTTTTATACATGAGCAAGGCTTTTGAACTTGCCAGTATCCTGTACTCTAATGGCTTCTTTTTACATTCAGTCACACCTGATTTGTTGAGAATCAAAGAACAGAAGCCGCATTCACAGTGACTCAAAAAAGAGAGTCAGCTTAGGGAGGTGGGTGTGTGTGCATGTGAGTGTGTGTGTATGTTGCAGGGGGGGTGCCATGTTTGTAGCCAAGTGACAGGGAATTTATGGGAGCACTTAGGCATCTTGAAGAGTAAGTAAGAAAGAGTGAGAGGGAGAAAAAAGAGTCAAACACTTGTCTATGAGTGGCTTATTAAAAAGGTGAGAAGTGAGTGTACTGTCTGGAGGGGGGAATAATTGTGCTCTTAAAAGCAACTTCAAAAGGCCAGTTGTGTTGGTGGAAAACCGTTAGCAAGCCGTGAAGGGAACCCGGAAAGGAAGTGGCTTGTGAGGCTTTTTGCCTCTCTATCGGCATGTGCTGGATCAAACCGTCTGGCCTCCACCAGGGGCGGAGGAGCTGCAGACACCATATGTCCCACTGTCTTCACATCCATCCGTTTGTGTGGAGCCTCACAACCACAATTGCATCCCTTCCATTAAATACTGTGGTATGTGCTACTGGGACATCGACACTTTAGAGCCTCACTTGGACTGATTTGGTCAGGGGTCATGAAATATGCTCTTAATGCATTCAACCTTGCATCTCCTGTGTCTAATCTGCATGTATTTGTTTAACCTCATCATTGTAATTAAAAGTTTATAGTAATCCAGGTGTCATAGGAAGGTGAGTTCTCCTTTTTGAGTCTTGGTTCATCTCTGGGTTACTTCTTTATGCTCTTATGTGCATGCATGTATATTCATAAATATGGCACATAAATATATGTTATTCGTCCTCATTCTCATTAAGGACGTTCTCAAATTATATTCACCCACATTCAAGCAAATGTTTATAATTTTTGTAGTGTTCTTCTAATATATGTACTTTTTACACAGTCCTTTTTAATGTTGCTGCGTTTCCTTCAGGATCAATCTATCGATCAATTTGGTAAATTTACATATGCTGACGATCCTAAGGGAAAATAATTTAACAAAACTACAAAAGGGAAAAAAGCTAAAATATGAACATTTTTGCTCATTATTGTGAACAATTTTAGACATTTTTGAAAAGCATAAAACATAAAATACAACTTTTACCTTTTTGTTTTACACAACATCCACCCATCCATCCACCCATCCTCCCATTCATGCCATACATAAATTCAGATATACACGCCAAACCAAGCAAGACTCCCGATGCTACTTTCACCTACATCTGTAGCATGATAAAAAATGTACATTAACAAATATGTGCAAATCTGTCTACCAATTTGTCTGTCAATGTGCCTATATAGAGACAAATATGTTGTAAAACAAGCACCATGTAACTAAAATTTTATTGAATTATATTGAAATGACATCTATTTGCTTTGGTTTCTCATTATTTTGGTGAAAAGGAGACAAAGATTAATAAAAATTTTCTGAGTAAGTCCGAGTAACTCTTTTCAGGCTTGTGACTCTCTGCTGTCTGTTGTAGATGCCCTCAGACAGTAACGCTAAAATGTGAGTTAGTGGTCTGAAATGTCCATCACCAGTTGATCTTTCTCTGCTTTGTGACAGGATAAAGTTTCAGTCTGTTTGGCTGAAAATGCCATGAAGTCTGTTCTGCATCGCGCCTGGCACACAACCAGACTGCCTTTGTAGTGCCAGGCCTCAGTTCCAGTGAGGATTAGTTGTTCTCTGCAAGTTTATTCTTGGTATTAGAGAGAAGACGAGATAGAGGTATTGTGGCTTTTAAACGTGCCCTGGACAATACATATATTTAGACTGGAGGTGGAAGGTGGCCATTCACTGAAAATTCAGTAAATTAAAGAGTAATAGCCAAAGTATGACTGTAGTGAGAGAGCAGGCGGTCCACTGTAGGGGGTCCAAAAGACAAACACATAAACTTCACCATGATCTAGGCTCTTCTGGGAAATTACTTTTGTTCATTTCAGTTTATACAGACAGTCAAGGGAATTTAATATATTGGCATTCAGAAACTACATGCAAGCTCATCTCTTTATGCCTTTATGTTGGTCACATAGCAATTATTAAAGAATCAGGCCTTAAATCTGTTGACCTCATTTTTTTTATGAGGAAAAAATTCACCTGTCCTCACATAGTCTTCAATAAAAGGGTTCAATGCATAGTGGGGTGTTAAATAGAGCACTGTGCTAACTGCATGGCAAAGCTTTTTACCTCCTTACCAAAAAAAGCAAAAGAAGAATCAGTCTAATTATTACCTTTAATTCCATTCACTTTCCTGTTGTACATGCTGTGATCCATCCACCTCTCTGACCTTCTCTAACAGGATTACCCACATTTTCTAAACCACAATGCCTCAATGAGTTAAATCCATCTCAGCTTTCTGACATCGTGCCAAAAATGCCACTGGGTCCATTTAATATTTCATGTTTTAACAAATTCTGTGGTTTTCACACACAAAGTGCACAACAAGTGTGCTGTCCTATCTAGATTTTATGCATTTAGTGTGTTAATCCTTTTGCAGTGTTCCCTGAAACAAGTTGTCGAAATGCTCTGGAACTCTCCATATTTTCCCAGCATGTCCAAGGGGACTCTTTCCAATACTAATTTTCTGTTAGCACTTCATTACATCTGAACTGAATTACACCCATAGCTTTTTGACTTTAAAGCCACAGACTGTTCTGTTTATTTTTATTATCATTTGATTTCCCCATCAGAGACACTCTTCCTTTATTCCATTATTGTCATTAATTGAACCCTTTGAGGTCTTGAAAGAGCTTTTTTCAGCAGGAGTCTGACAATAATAAGCAGAAGATAAATGGTCATTTTTGACATTTAAGGGTTCAGGAACTTTCATTGCCAACTGCGGCTGTAAGTGAGATGTCTTAATTATGAACTAAAGCAAACATATTCGAGGGCATTCATGAAGAAAACATGAGTGATTTAGGTTGCAAAGGTTTTCCATTTTTCCTCATCATAGTGCATAGTACTCTCTTCACAAGCCTTGCTGATGACACATTACTAGACTTCCCCAAATGTTAACTATCGCACTGTTGAAGAGCTACTCTTGTTTCATTACCTACACTGATGCATTGCAGTTGTTGCGCCAAATAGTAAAGCAAGTTATCAAAGAATTATGTTTTGTGGCAGATATTTTTTGTAAAGTCAACAGAGCCGCTAATGCGGAATCCATCATGCTGGGCTAAGCCCATGTGTTTCTCATGATTTGGAATTTGGAGGCCCAGATGCATTTTTCTCTCCATGCACCTGCAGTTTGTCATCTCTCACTGTCACTTGAATGTTGAAATGATGACAGAAGATGATTAAGCAGACCAGCGATTTTGTGATATCGTACCTCTTCACCTGTACCTAGTTACTGTTTCAAACATATGTTACATTAACTGGTGAAATGATTGTTAGAAAGAAACAGAAACTTGAGAATCAGTTATGTAACAAGGTTTAGCAATAAATACGTAATACAACATTTATGTCTAACACGCGAGATGGCCAAAAGTATGTGTGCCTATTAACTGAGTTCAGCCATTTCAACTAAAAAACTGGTAACAGGTGTATAAAATCAAGCACATAAATTTGCAGCCTTTGTATACAAACACGAGCAGTTCATATGACTTTAGTTCTGCTACATCTGCCCTGGTCAATTGTAAGAGCTATCATTATGAAATGGATCAATAGATATTGACTTGTAAAAAAAAAAAAAACATTGTTACTGGTAGGTACTCACATGAACAAAAGCCATTTTTTCAGCACTACACATTTCTACATAATGATATGTGTCCATAGTACATGCACATTATTGGTAGATTTCATCAGCATTCTCACTCACACCCACATCTATGTTAAGAAGGACATACTTTCACTTTATATGTCTAATCTCATGCCTTGTTTTGTAGAGATTCTATACAGTCAATATTTGCATAAATTATCACAGGTGACAAGATCAGTATGGCTGTTTTCCAAGTATTTGGCTGTGTTTTGACATTTATGGATCTAGTTCGAATAGTTTAGCACTGCAATTATGTAACACTGTAACAAGGTTAGGTTTCCGCTGGGAGCTCCAGTTTCCTGCCACAGTCCAAAGATATGTACGTCAGGTGAACTGGAGATGCAAAATTGCCCCTAGGCAAGAATGTGTGCGTGAATGGGTTCGTCTGTGTGTCTGCCCCGTGATAGACTGGCAACCTGTTCAGTTTCCTTTTGCTTTATGAGCACTGAGACAGGCTCCAGCAACCACCTCACAACCAACACCTATTGGTAAAGATAAGCAGCTCAGTTAATTTGAATTTATTTATTTATTTATTTATTTATGTTATGGGGATAGTGTGAAGGAAAATCTATTACTATATGCTTCCTGATGTGTGACCAGTGGCCTTTGGTCTTTATTTCAGTTCAGGACAAATGTTCAGCTTTGAATGTGGTCTTCTAATGTTTCTTGATATATTAATCTAGTCTGTTAAGATAAATTAGCAAATAGTTAGCTTTGACATTTATGAGATTAACTGCGAACTACTAATAGATTTATTTTTATTCTGTTCCTTTGCTGCCCCAATGTCTTTGAAATACTGGACCTATTAAAGGAAATGAAAGCAATATCTCTCCATGTTTTCTCCCATAGGCACTACTGGGCCTTATTTACGAGCAGCCACTGACTTCTATAACAAAATTCAACATCCTTGCTGCACATAAGGTAAAGGTAAGAGGACCCATGCTCTGGTTTTACAGTAGAATAGAATGGATAACACATGCTCTTTAATGTTAAGCCTCTGGTCCACTGTGGAGACCCTGCTGTTTTATCAAGCTACTCAGCACAAATCAGAGCAGTCCTCTAAGTGAATGGGGGTACAGCAGTGGGCCACGCATGCCTGCACATTGGAAGCACATTTGAACTGCTTCTATCTGTGAAGCCATCAGAATGAATGTGTTAAAGAGGTGGATATCCGGTCTGTCTTCTGGATTTCCCCTTTGAGTCACGAGCCTCTGATGCCCTTCAACTTTTGAGGCCTATTTATTTGAAGTATTTGAAGTTAGACAAGGTCTGATGCGGACGTTCCTTGGAATAAAGTCAAGCAATAGGCAGCGGATGATATAGAATTAGAGCACTATCAGTACTGCTGTGGTCTGACCAAGCTCAGTCATATGAAGTACAATGAAATTCTCATGAGGAACTCACCCTGGATGTTATACCTGCCTGTGGCACATTCTAGACAAGATGACAAATCAATGGACCTTGGATGTTTTTGTAAGAAGCTAAGTCAAATTAAGCAAAGTCAAACCTAGTTAGTAAATGATGAATCCTTTGGAATTTCTGGCTAATTCTGCCTGGAGTGATTTCCTGGAAAATCTTGACATAATTTACACAGCTGTGGATTTAAACAGGCCATCCTGCACCCCCTAATAACTTGAGGCTGATGCTGGTGTTCTCTTCTGAAAACTGTTGGGTTTTGTAATGGCTTGTATCTCGGTGATAGCTACATCAATGATGACTTTATGCACAGTATTACTATTTTCATTGTCTTTATTAAATTCCATTAAGTGGTATTTAAACTGTGTTTTTTAAACTGAAATAAAGAAGGAAATGCACACCTCAACTGGGCAGAACACACCCCAACCCTCTCACAGAAAAGCGATACTTGTGACTCTTGCGACCCTTTGTGCGTGATTCACACCCTCTCACTGCTGAACAGATAGTCTCCTAGCGATTTCATGGCTACTGCTGAGCCAAGAGTTATGAACCTTTTGATTTGTTGCTGCATTTTTTCCTTGTTTTCTTTTTTTCCTTACGATAAATAAGGGTGTTCTTTAGACTACCTATCAAGGAATTGTTTCCAATGACCACTTTGGGTTGGGGTCACAGGAGTAGCATAAACTGAGGAGAAGTGTATGGTCTTTAAAGGTAATGTAGCCAGCATATTTTTGTGAATGAGTATATAATTAGGTCACTAGTGGGAGGAGATAACACTTCAAAAGTTGAGGTGTTACAATTCAAAAGCATAACTATTCAATTTGATGCAACAGATATATTGGTACATTTTTTGATATGGCTGGTGTGTGAAGTGGAAAATTATATGTTAAGAAATACGTTATGATCAGCTTACAGACATCAGTATTTTTTAAACAAATGTTAGTCTCTCTGACTGTGCATACTGGAGACTAGAGAAATTCAGTCTAAATAACTCATGATGATGCCAGGCATCTTGTAACCCTATGAATTTGTCATGTGTGTAAATTGTGGCAAAATTTGCTTCAGCGCATGGCTGGGTTTGCATAATGTCCAACTTCTCATGGCTCTACCTGCAGCTCCACCCAGGCGATCGGAAATCATATTAATCACGTTGCTTTCTGTTGTCTGCTACTCAGTAATCTCAGCAAGGGAGCATACGCAGGAATGACTGCCTATTCAAAAATGACAGTAATCCTGTCTTCCACTTCATTTAGAGGTTTCGAGGTCACCACTTGTTTGTTTTACACACAGTGGAATCTTGTTTTCCAGTAGAGTCGGATTTATGCTTTTCCTATTGTTTTTTTAAGCATTTGCAATGTGTGTGCGTAATGTCTTACTGTCTAAACAACTACAGGCATCATTTTTGAGAACTGTGTTTTATTATGCAATAGTGCTCTGCTTGTACTGTTGTGTGTAATTTGCAGTGGGTACAAATAACTACAGGCAGGATTCAGAAGAACGTATGTGTTTGATTATGTAATAGTGCTTTCACATGATTACACCAAAAGCAGTAAGTTCCTTGAGAAAAATGTTAACATTAATCTTATTTTTCTTTATGGATAAGCGCTAAGCACATAAGCTCATGCTTTGAATGAATAGGTACGGAAGGTGCCTGACTATGCAGGCTGCAGTGTTACTTACACATGTGTCCATGTGTGGTCAGCCACCAGAGAGTCTGCTATATTTATGGGAGGGATGGACAGAGGTCAGAAGACTCATAAAAGTTGGAGCTTTTTAAAAGTTACTGGACATACGTAGGGAAGAAAGTTACACGCTGTCAGATTCTCCTTGGTCTGAAGAACCTGTCATTCTGCCACCTTGACCTGTCCATAGTTTTACCAAGCAGGTAAATGCTGTCATGAATAAGTCATAGGTAGTGCTTTATTTCTCCCAGTACATCCACTGCTGTTTATGACAGGGCCTCTCTGACAGTACCAGGCAGAGAGGAACGGCACTGGGGAGTGAAGGAAGACTGAGGGAGGGTCCTCAGAGTAATGTTCAATGTGCTTGAGGAGTGAGTAACCTGTCAGAATGAGACAAACCAGTACCACCCTGCTATCACCAGCCAGAGTGCTGTTTTTCTCCCAGAAAGTTCTTTATGGAAAAGCAATAGCTTCAAGCCACAGCTCAGCTGAAATGCGGTACAATTAAGTTAGGATATGGGCACGACTGAAAAGCGCAGGCCCCTTTGGCTTTGGGACATCTATTCAAGGCTTTGTACATGATCCTTGGGGAGAGTTTAAGCATTTTATTATGCATGGAAATGTTAAGGCTTTCCTCAGGCAGGCCAGTTCACTAACTCTATCAAAAGCTTGGAATGTGAAGCCTTAGACATTTGAATGGCCATTTTTGGCTACTGGGCACCATCAGGAATATCTTTTAGCATGTTTCTTCATTAGTAGGTTTCAATGTAGCCTGAACATGTAACAATCCATCTTTCATGTAACCTTTTAAAATATTCTTACAACTGCAATCCAGAGGAAGTACTCATGGAATTGATGGAATAAATAGTGCATTTGCCTGAAACAGTTTCTCCATCTGAACCTTTTTATTTTGGTGGAGGTGAAAGACCATTTTGCATGAGGAAGAAATAACACACCTTTAGGCATGTTTACTGAAAAGACATAGTTCTTTATTATTTATTGATTGATCTACAATTATTTGCTCTCACTCAAAAGAAGTTAAAACATTCTGCATGCATAGTATGAGAGGAATCCAAGAAATGGACTGGATTGGACTGTTTAAAAAAAGCCTGAAGTCTTGGCTGCAACTTATTTCCTCCATTCTTGGGTGCCACATGTGTTGAGTATCCATTCTTTCACAAAACAAAGACAAAAAATGCCATTAACAAGACATGTGTTCTTTAGATCTGTCATAACAGGAAAATGACTTTTCTAGTCAGTTTCTTGTCAAAAATGCAGTACAACTTACATGGACCTGACATTCATATCATTAAATAAATGCAACCCAAGGATCCACATCAAATAATTACTGGTGAACAGTTGAGAAATTATCACATATGTATAAAATTGCAAATATAAAATTGTTATTAAAATCAATTTTTAAAAGAAATGCTGTTGCTAATATGTAAATGTAGATACAAATGAAGCTCTAATGGACCACATTTATCAAGAGGAAAATAAATCATTGCATCACTCTCCCTTCAACAAGTCTCTGAGCCTGAGAAACCCTGAAGGGAGGAAGTCTCTGGGAATCTGTTAATGTTCAGTGAGTGTTCCCTGCAAAGTCTTATGAAACAGCAAATGGAATCAGTAGCAGAGACGGGGTATTTGGCGCAATGTCATGGAGCAACCATATTTGGTTCCCCAAGGAAAGTTTCAATGGATACAGTCATTATATAACATAAAAGTCCCACCGCCTTCACTGCTGCTCTGTTCTCCATCCAGCCTGCTGTGGGCTGTGAAAACTAATAATGAAACTAGACAGTGTTCAAGACAAAGTTTTACAACTGTTTTTATGTTTGGTTACATTCTCTCACAGGTAAAATATTTATTTATTCTGGTGATAAGTAAACAATTGCAGATGATAAGGAAAATCTCGGATGACAAAGCATTACTGAGATAGTGAAGGCTTTAAAGTAAAATTTAAGTCACAGACAAGAAGTGACCAATAGTACTAATTAAATTAGGACTTGAGCAAAGTAAAAAAAAGTATTGATTCAGCTTTTTGTCAGCTTTGTCATTGCCAGTGATCAATATAGATAAAGCGTGGCTTTGTATTCTGTTTTTGTGTATCTTGGTACCTAGTTATCAAGAAAGGGCTTGTTTGTCTGAGTCATGCCCTTTGTGATAGTCATGTTATTTTTAAGGCACTTGCACGACGCGCATGGGACGGTTGAACATTAATCTACACTTCATTTTAGGTGCTCATTATAATGATCTTGTAAAACTTTATTCAAGCTTATCAAGCTAATATCCAGTAAAAGTGACTTCCTTTATTGTTATCCATCATTATCCATCCAGTGTTATCCATCATTAAACAGGATGAATTAAATGTTTTGAGACCATTTTATACTCCATAATCTTGCATGTTGAGGCTACGCATTAGGTGTACATTGAATGTTCTCAGTTTTATACGGTAATACTTAAAAGGTTATATGGAATCTCATCAAAACAGTATCTTCCAAAGCACTCATAGCAAAAAGAGTTCTGCATATTAATCTGACTTTAAAAATAGAAGAATTCTTTTTGGTGCCATATGAGGCTGTTTTTAAGAAGATACTTATATAATCATTTTCCATCATAGTAATTCTCTATGAAAAACAATTAAGCATTTTAATATTTCTTTGAGCTGTATTTACTCTATTGCTTTTACTAAAGAGCCCACTAATCCATGTATTTATCAATACCCCAGCAGTAAATCATCAGAACGAAGACAAATAAGGAAAAATAAGAGAGAAATTCTAAAACAAAGATTTATGACTTGACGCTAAGTTTCATCATGTTGTTTAGTAAAGCACCATAATTAAAGTAGCCTGAAAAAAAGTTTAACTCACTAATTCATGCTTAAATCTGAGTAGATATTCACATACTAAGGCCTTATAACATGCACCAAAAATGAAAAAGACAATTTTTTAAAACAAATACTGAAGTCTTTGTAAGTGCATATAAATTGTTTGTCAGACAATAAACTGCTTGGTGACTTCATAGAGAACACCTTTGTATGTAATTACTGTCAATAATTACAACATGTCCCCCTTACAATAATGCATTTATATGTGCTTCATATAAATTGTGGTGTGCACAGATAGGCTCATTTTGTCTGTCCCAGCTGTTCTGGCCTTGCTTCTGTTTGTGCATACCACTGAAATGTGACATGTGGCATGCGTATGACCATCAAAGGCTATTTCTAGCCATATGGAGTATTTGTTCTTTATTTACTCATCATCTTCTAAAATGATGGAAATTAGATAAGAGATGTGAGACATAAAAATATAAAATTGACCCTTAAAGCTAACCACTGGCAAAACCTTATTTACTTTTATTTGGAGACCAGCTGGAATTTGATGCCATGAAAATAGTTCAGTAAACACCGAAAAGGAACCTTTCCTTCACTTCTCCTAAATAAGACTACACAGGTCAATGACTACACATATGACAACCAGAGGCAATGGCAGTCATTCAAAGGGATTGGAAAATAACACCATTGTAATAACAGCATTATGTATTGTGTTTCACTGTGGTAATGCGGGTAAATAGGATGTACGCTCCCTAAGTTGACTTCAAAAAAAGAATATTGAGAGACAATGTGCTTCTGATATCACTTCAAACGAAAGGCTGAATGAATGACCTCAGATGGTGATCAGACTTAACCATGACTTGATGTATTTTCACTTGGCTCAGTGGTGGATATTACATTTTTTTGAAATAATTTTGACATATACAAAGTTTGCCATATACTTAAAAATGAAGGTGCCAAAAATGGGTTTTGGTGCAATGTCACTGGATAAATATTTTGATTTCTTAGATACCCTTTCATTTTTAGTCAAAAGAGCCTTTTAAAATTCAGAGAACCTCCACATAATGTTCTGCATCCGCTCATTAAAGGTTTTTCTAAGAGCTGTACATCAAATCCAAATTCCTTTTACTTTTATTTTAAAGGATATAACAGCATAGAGACAAAAAATATATAATATTCAGTCAGTTCATGCAAGGGGAAAGCATTTTGTCATGAAAACAAATATAAAGAAATCAAGCTGAAAGTGTCTCCCTTTTAAACCCTTGCTGAAGGAGACAGACAGACAAGGGCTTGGTTATGAACTGAGAATTCATTACTGGCACTGAGTTGTTTTTACCACATCAGAGACTAGAAGTGCTTTTGTTAGCATTGTATGCTCTGATCTCCAGACAGACCTTTCAACCTCCCTGTCTCACCTCTATCAGCAAGGAGAGGGTGGAGAGCATTATGAGGGGTGAGCTGAACAGGTTAACCTGATGAAAAGAACATGTTCGTTCTTCAAAACCCAACCCTTGCTACCAGAAAAAAGGCTTGAGAGATATCAGTGCTGTCACGAAAAAGGACATTCAGAGTGGCAAACGATGTGTAAAAAAGGGCCGTAGATTTGAAACTGAATATCTGTCAGAGAATTCAAATTACAACGACCTTTTCTGACCTCTCAGCCATGTTTTGTTGAACATTTTGATGTTAGTCAGTGGGAACCTGAGACCTCACTGGGTGCTTGTTGGTATGCACAGAGGCAGAAGTTAGTCACAGCAATGGTGGTGACGGCATACACTAGACCTGAGGCAATCACAGCTTACAATTACACCAAGAGTCAAATGGTTCACATTCAGTGCAGCTCTGATGTTGACAGTGTAAGGATCCTATTAGCGAATACATTTTCAGAGAAAACAGCTCAGTGCCAAGTATGGGTCAATATCTGAATTTACAAATGCAATTAGGACTTTGAATCAGATTATAGTTGTACATTATGAAGCACATATGGCAGACTTAATGTTTTCATGATCTGGGTATTAGGTCAAACAAAGTGAACTCTGCATTTGAAATAACTATATATCACAATACATAAAAACAAATAATGTTTTTGGTAACAATTTTGAAATTATAGATTTTTTTGCTGATACATAACATTTGTTATTTTATATACAATCATATCTAACAGTTGACATTTTTTCTTTTATTTGCCTTGATGTTTGACCAGGTATTCTACATTTTTATTTTATTGATGCTATAGGGATCAACTACTAGTTTGTTCTGGATATAAATGTCATCATTTTTACAACCTGTAAAAAGGAAAACAGGACAGGATTTGTGTTGAAGTGTTTTGTTTTGTTCATGTTGACTGTCTTTCTTTGTCCACATTACATTTTTTTATGATGTAAATCGTTTTTTTGTTTATTGTTTAAGCATTATAATCATGTTTATCACTATGTGCATTAATATCTTACTGTTATGTGCAACAGTCTACAATGTGCAATATCGAGGAAATTTCTTATCTTGTGGTATAACATTATCATTATGTGAAATATCTCATGCGCAGTAGTCTTACCATCTGCAGTGTCATGTGCAAATATTCTTATTGGGTTCTAAATCATTTCACTATGTGCAATATCTTGTTATGATGTGAAATAATCTTACCAAGTGAATATCGATACTTATGTCAATATTACTGATCTACTACTGATCTCTATTATGTGCAATAACATACTCCTAATCACTATTTGTGTTATTAGTAAATTCACTTAACTGAAAGTTACTATAGCATTTGTATATATATA
>JBBPCY010000023.1:10427064-10437064 GCA_037974405.1 Brachyalestes nurse | reverse complement strand
GGGGTTTGAGGGGCTTTAGGACACTTTAGATTGAAAACAGCCATTCATCTTCAAATTTGGGATTTTGAAAGGATTAGGTCTGAGTTTCATGCTTTCCGCATGTCATTAAAATTTACCTCACTAGAGGGACCCACTGACGTTGTGTGTTTACTTCGCCAGGCCCAAGATAACAGCTTCTTAGGCTTATCCTGTCAAGAATGGCTTGCCCAGCAGTAAGTGCAATGTAAAAACAGACAATAAAGTTAAATGCATTAAGAATTTTTTTAGCGTGAGAATCCAGTCTCTCTCAAAGGCCACACATCTGCAGAAGCAAGTCTAGACTGCATTAAATCAATATATAGACAGTTCAGAAAGGGTAAGCAACACTGTTTTGTCACTGCACTCAAAAGCAGTGGACGTTTGTGGTAGATAACAAATGTTCCTGCTCTCAGCCCTCTGCTGGCCCCTTCTTCCCTGCCTGATGAGCTTTTTTCTCTCTCTCCCGTGCTTGCGAGGATGATCAAGAGAGCGTGACGCAATACTCAGACTGTCCGGTCTGTCATGTAGGTAGCACTGTCACGCAACTAGCACCAGACATGAGACTTAAAAAGACAAAGGCAAATACAGTTCCATCACTTAGCAGAACAGCATAATAGTATAATGGAACCCTATAACTGCACTAACTACATCATTATAGATTTAGAAATAAACATTTTCTAAGTTCAAATAACTATTTAAGCACTAAGATGCTTTTTGTCACTGTTCTATATTGTTGCCATCTCACCAAAATGGCTTTTTTTTTTACTTCTAATGTGGTCCATTACTTCTAATGTGGTCTATTGGTCCATTAATAACAAACGTTCAAATGGAGATAATCTGGACAGCTACAATTTCCTAAATGTTTTGGCATCACTAAAGAACCCTCTGAAGAACCCTTTTTTAGCGAAAAACAGCATATGTATACCAATGTGTTACAGTACTGCATTTCAATTCATAGCTACAGCTGGAAAGGGAGGAAATTCAGCAGATATGATATGAATGACATTTCCTTGAAAGTGAATGAGTTGGGCTTTGCTTAACTACCAGAACAGAGGGGGGGCTTTGATGCCATGGCTAAGCAGCAAAAACAGGGGACATGGATTTTGTCTGGCAATGTGAAAAGGAAATTAAATGATAAATAATCCAGACATCATAAATCTCTTACTCTTTTCTGGTTGTATTCTCGGTGGTATGACAGCCTGGCAGCATGTAATTGACTCAAATCTCCCCAAAGCCATTTTAAGGGCTACGTTGTTTTATCATCTATTTCAACATGTGTTTGCTGTTACAGGTACTTTAAAATATGCAGAGGCAACACCACATAAACACACGCACACACACACACGCGCACACACACACACGTTTAGCCATGCCACATTAACTGAAGGTGTGTCGTTTTAGGAGAAGAACTGGAGCCTGATGAAGGCAGTGGGGAAAGAAAGAAAGAAAGGGTGCAAGTAAACGAGGGGAAAAGTCCCAGGTGTCTCTGAGAAGGTTCAGATACCAGGGGGTCCTCGGAAACAAGCGGAGAGGAACAGGTACAGAGAGAGAGAGAGAGAGAGAGAGAGAGAGAGAGAGAGAGAGAGAGAGACAGACAGACCGGAGAGCTCTTGGGGCTCAACACCCGAAACAGGGGGAGCAAGGTGGGAGGGTCTGAGAGAGCGAGAGAGAGAGAGCGCGCGCGGGAGACAGGGAGAGAGAGGGAGAGAGACACTGAGAGAAAGAGAGAGAGCCCAGACGTGAACTCCGAGAATGAGCAAAAGCGAGACAGATAGGAGACAGGAGAAAAAAAACTGTCTTTCCCCCTCATTCTGACACACACCCACAGGCGCACGCGTGCGCGCGCACACCCGCACGGATCTTCAAAGCCAACCGGGTTTGGTAGACCGCTAGACCGCCTATTAGCGGGAGATTACATGATTACATCTGGCGCTCTGCACGAATAAATAAGGTGAGAAGAGTGGCAGTGCTCAGTCACTTCAGACTGCTCCACCTTTCAGGACCTTCTGAGAGAGCTGCACTGGAAAGAAGGCTGAGAAGCCACCACACGCACTCCAGAGAGAGAGAGAGAAAGAGAGAGACTTGGTCACAGCAGGGATATACATGATTTTGATTTTCTACTGTGGATTCTTCTCTCTTCTTCATCAGCAACAGACTGAACGTTCTGACTCAACCGTGTTGTTTTGACGTTTTTCTTTGTCTTTTTTTTTATAAAGGACTTTTTTTCTTCTGTTGCTGCTGTTTGCTCTCCTGGACTTTTCTGAGGTGTGTTGTGTGTGTGTGTGTGAGAGAGAGAGAGAGAGAGAGAGTGTGTGTGCGCGCGCGCCGGGGAGCTCTTCAGCTCATCGGAGGCACGGGCGCACAGCTTTCTTTTCTTTTCTTTTTTTTGAGTTATGGATGTTGACGCATTCCTTTCGGACACGAGGGGAAGAAGCAGGTCCAGACCATTAGGCAGCACCAGCAGTGTTCTCGTGGGGCTCTGCCCCCTGCCCTCTCGCCTTCTCCCGGCGCGCACTCCAGCATGTTCCTTTCTGTGAGGCTATTCGCAGTCCTCCACGCGTCAGTACGATGTGCAAATGGAAAGTGACGCAGGGTGCCTCCGCCTGGGTCCGCCTGCCCTGCGTGTGCGCGCTGCTGCTGTTCGCGCTCCTCTGCTCCTCTCTGCCTGTGGCCTGCCATGGCGCGCACAGCGGCAGGCCTGTGCGCTCTCCTCCTCCTCCTCCGCCTCCTCCTCCTCCCAGGGTGGCCACCAACTCGTCCTCGTCCTCATCTGTGGCGGCGGCGGCGGTGGTGGTGGTGGGGCGCCATGTCCGCAGCTACAGCCACCTCACGGGAGACGTGCGCAAACGCAAGCTTTTCTCCTACCAGAAGTTTTTTCTCAGGATTGATAAAAACGGCACCGTCAACGGCACCAAGAGCAAAGACGATCCGTTCAGTGAGTAGCTGCACAGCACACCTCACCTCTCTCTCTCTCTCTCGCTCTCACTCCCTGTCTCTGTCACACACACACACATACACATACACAAACGCACACACGTGAGTCCCATAGAGACGAAATGTTTCCCAGGATCTGGCACAGCTTATTTCCTGTCTCCTTTGATTTGTTTCTCAAACACAAACCCATAATAAGAACCGTACCTGAGCTGGCAGTGGTACCAAGTCATTTGAGTGTGTTTGGAACTTTTTCCTACCTAGTTAGACCAGTCTGTTTTTATTTGGATTTTTTCCCATCCCCCCCTCTCCGCCCCCCCTTCATGTTTTGGAGCCTCCATTTGTTCATAAGAGGTTTTCTGGATCCAGTTAGGCATCTCTTCAGCAAAATTTCTAAACACTTTGACCACATTGCACTTCTATTATCATCATCACTGCGGCTCTAACCCCCGTAGCTCAAAACCACAGTCCACTATAGCCGTGCCGTAGTGTAATGTAACACACATGTCATCTTGTTCTAGTTTGAAGACCATTTCTAGGACTGGTGCCTCCTCTCTTCATCCCATATTTTTAGTTAAAATGGCCTGTAACTCTCCATGTTGTAAGGTTTACTGTACTTAAGGTTAGATTTGCAGGGCAAGGCCAGAGCACCTGGCTGGCACGCTGAAAAACTCCCTGTGCACTTTTCCGTTACTGCACACACATTGGCCCTTAATAAAAAAAGGCTTTGACATGTGGAGCCCATGTGCATGGGGTTGTGTTACAGACAGAGTGTGCTGGGGCTCTGTGGGTAGTTCAATTAGCTAAACTGCCACTTAAACACATTGGGCTGAAAGCCTCTGGATGAAGATGTAACACAGAATGTAGATCTTGAAAACTACTCAGAAATTTGAGCAGTGAAATTTGAACAGTTTGGTCAGGTAGTCTTCAACTAACCACTGTCTGGATAGACTTCATATGGCTTTATATCACCTGTAGAGTTGAAACGGCATCTCTGTACAGCTTGATATAAGTTGGGTCCCACCAACTGCTTACCACATGTGAATGTGGTGTGGTTGATGCTTGGTGCCACAATGACCTTAAGGCACAAGCCATGCTGGTCATAATGTTCCAGTCACTTTCAGGAACATTTCAGAGGGAATACGCATCCCGTCTCCTTCCGAAAGTGTGGATATGGCCTGGAATGTCTGTGGGAGGCTGAAAGGGGAACCACTTGGTGGTGAATGAATCATTTCTCCAAAACACATTGGAGCTGAGCCACCTCCAAAGCCTTCCCCAGCTTTTGCGTGGACACTTCAGAGAGTGTCTGTGCCCACAAGGTAGCAGTAGTGCTCTGCCCTTAAACCAAACCAGATTGGCTCAGTCTTTAAGTGTGACTCGCAACAGACGTATTTGCTTTATTTATTTTGTAATCAGATACCATTGTTGCCCCCACACATGCCTATAAAATGGGCAGAAACGTGTTGGCCGGGATGCTACGGCATCATGTACTGGAAGGATATCAAAATGAGTATCTTGCAAAACATTTTGCCGTTTGGAGCTGTTGATGTTGATTTAAAAGAAATCCTCTGCATGTGGTAAAATATTTCTCAGAAGTGTGTTGCTATATATCCACAGTAGGTTGTTCTGTACAAAGTGATGTCATGATGTTAATCTCAGGGCCGCAGAGTTCAGTACAGTTCAGTGCCATTATTACACTGCTGGGGGTTCAGTGTTTGGTGAACGATCCAAAATCTTGACAGCATAGAAAAATTGAATTACTTCCATCACCAGCTCTTTTTTTCTTTAGCTAAACATTCCCTTAATATGTGTACTTACGTTACTTTCATTTTAAAATGACTTTATATTCTTCAGTGACAGACCGAATTTCTTCAATGATGTTCACCTGTCATTTCAATTTGAGTTCATCTCAGATTTAAATAATTGACAGAAATGCAGAACAAGGAAGATCATTTGACATGCCACTGCTTTATTGTGCTTGTGTAAAACTGTCATGAGATTGTTAAAGGAGAGAAACACAGCCCCTAAAATATATTGCTATTGAACTGTGCCGTTTTTAGAATAAAACATAGAAACGCTTATGCATGCATTACCTTCATATTTAACGTTACTCCAAGATGCCAAATATTGCTTTACCATGTGGAAAAACATTTAGAGAAGGCTTAAGTATGACAGAGTGTACCTCTTTTCTGGTTGCAGAATGTGTGTGTGTGTGTGTGTGTGTGTGTCAGCAGCAGAGAACTGAGCGCTCTCCAGCCGAGTCGCGCTCTTTCTCCCCGCTCTCCACAAAAGACCTGTCTATGTGCAGCTTGTAATCCAATCCCACCCATATTGTTTGATTTCCCTTTCAGAATCCATCTGCTCAGTATCACTTTGTCACATTGTGTTTGTGACTCTCATCTCCCACAAGTCAGTTTTGGACATAGCCTCCATGCTGGAGCTCCGAGCTGTCTTCAGTCCATTGAGCTTACCAAACAACAACCTCACTGTCATGCTGAAGCATACACATGAACAGCCCGTTCAGCTGAGAAAGCAAAATCAGTCTGCTTCAGTGATGGCCTACAGTTTAGATGTTCTTTCCTTAGTTTGGACTCACATTATCTGTTTCTACTTAAGGTGGTCATTGTTTGTTTCTTCCATTAGTGTCTACCGAGAGTACGATTTTGCTGCTCGCGGCAGTATTTTCTTTTTAAAAAATAAAGCTTCTTATTTTGGAGATTTTTGCTTTTCTTAAAGGTTTCTCAGTTTTCCTGTCTTTAACAACCTTGTGGACCTCCACACTGTCTGACATTGGATATTTCAGATACTGTACAGGCTCATTAATAAACCAAACAAGTTTCCTTTTGGATCTTACCTCAAGATTTGATTATTTGAGACAAATAAAGATCAGAGCAGTGAGAGAAAAGAGAGAACATTTAAAGATCTTAAATTGGGATCGGGCTGAGATGAGAGGAAGGCTTGATTTGAAGACAGCTTATATTAATTTTCTTTTCCTCTAGGTAAACTTTCAATAACCCAAGTCAGACTGTAAAGCAAATAAATGTTCATGGTTTGATGTATGGTTCTAGAATAACTTTTAAATGGTGTAGAACTTTTCCAATATGTGAACCTAAAAAATGGTTCTTCATACTCACAGTTTATTTTTATTGAAAGGTTTTTTAAGGATCCTATAGTGGTTCTTCTCTGATGCCTCTCCAAAGATTTTTCTTCCACACCTTCGTTTTTAAGTGTGCACACTTCTAGGCATAAGCAGCCAAAAAAAAAAAACTTTACTGTTAAAGTTCAATCTGGCAGGCCCGGCAGGAGGAAATTCTTAATGAGGATCATTAGGCCTTGACAGCTTTGACTGAGGGTATTTAGCAGTTTAGGGTTCAACTACTGGTTGTGAGGTCCAAAGTGCAGGGGTCTATCCAATCATCATGTCAACTGGTGGGCAGTGCATCAAACAGAGGTCGGCGTACTGGTCATTTTCCCCCTACTCAGTCCATTTAGAGCCAGTTGAATCTAATAGTGCTCAATTAGGGATACAGATGATGCCTGCGGCAATGAAGTGTTTCTAAGCCAAAATCAATTGCCCAGTGGTGCTCTGCTTGAAATGCTGCTGATGTGCAGTCTGCTGTAGAAGAGTATGCTCAGGACATTAAGAGGGGTAACACCTAATCTGTCAAAGCTTGTTTTTTTACTCTGCAGTCTTATGAGTGTGTAGAACAGAGAGAATGAGCACTGAAGTTATTTTATTCATTTTTAACAAAGGAGCACTTTTTTAAGAAGGGATTACCACTTAATTAAGCATCCAGTTGTGATTATTCTAGCAATCGTATTTCTTAACTACCAAGCTTTTAAACCCATTACTTTTTATTCAGTTGTTAATCGTAAGTATTATTTAGCAACTATGATAAATAATTTGCTTTGAAACTAGTGTAAAAGTTATGTAGGAGTGAGGATCTGAAATGTGGGCCGCTATGCAGGCCTTAAACTGGCTTTATTGCTTTTGCTACTTGTGTGCTGCAATTTGCACATTGCACATCGTGTAAATGTCCACAATGACACTGTTCAAAACTATTCACATTTGCAAAAGTGTGCATGGCATAATTCCACTAGTTAGAAAGTGTAATGAATAACTTGTAGTTTACAACACAACAGACTAGCAAAACAGAATAAATGCTGGCAACAACAGCCATTCAAACAGCTGCCAGATTAACGTTAGCTGGCTAGCTAACTAGTAAAAAATAATGTCCATGATGTGTCAATTTAAATGAGTCGGTTGTAATATTGAAGTGATCGTGTTACACATTGTCAGCATTTTTCATACATTTGAGACGGGTACAACTTTTGTCGCTGAATTTAAAACACATTTCAGGTGAGCTGTAGGAGTCAAGTTAAAACAAGTAAAAGTTTGTTTCAAGTAAGATTCTGTATGTAATGTCAGCTTTAAGATTTAAGGTGTCAGATAAAGAGAGGGGAAGGTAAATGTTGCTAGTAAAAATAGTTTAAAAATGTCGTCGTGTCACAAGATTGGGGCAATATGGCATTTTTTATTATTATTTATAAAAATAAGTCTCAGTATACCTTTTTGAGTCCTATTTAACTGAATTTCGAGCAGTGCAGTGTGTAAATCATTGAACAAAAGTCATCCGTCCACTAATCATAATTACATATTTGCGTAATCACAATTATTTGAGCAATATTTTTCCAGAGATGCTTAAGGAAAATGCATGTAAATGAAAGTAAACAGAAAATTAACTGGACCTAAGAAAACTACAAAAGTTCAAACTTTAGGGGGCAGTGGTGAGTAATGTTTGTTTAAGCCTTGCTGTGTTGTCAGTTGGGAACTACTAAGTCAATGTCTAGAAAGTAAGATAGCGAGTCAGGAAGTTCTGTTACAATAATTTATATAGGAATTAGTAATCTGCAAAAATTTAATGGAACTATCAGATGTTAGTTCAAGCTATCTATTATATCTTGAAACGATAAGGGTTTGTGTTGTGCTGTTGTCTATGTTGCCTAGGCTTTTGGGCTCAGTTGGGAAGCTGGTGTGATGTTAAATTCCTCATCTGTAGATAATGATATGACAACAAGTAGTTCTCTTGGTAGGAGAATCAGCTGCTTCTCATTATATGTATGTGTTTGTGTGTGACGTCAATACGGTTCATTTACATAATGAGATGTCTTTAACATAATTAAATTAGGACATGGTCTACTGTAATAAGTATAATTACAGGTCTGTGGCAGCGCATTCTTGCTACAACTATGACTTACTGTTGTACTACTTCTGAGTTTGTGTGTTGCCTGTTAGCCTCTGCCATTATTTATAGATGGTTTCAGAGAAGTGATGGATGATTTTTTAACAGGCTTGGAAAGATGGGACCAATATGTGTTCACTGAAAGTGTGAATTTATATGTAAAGATGCCACATGGATATTATATAGTAAATATGGTGGCCAATTATAGCTGTCATGAAATCTTAACCACCCAGGCCAAAAAAGTCACTTATGAGGAGTGAATTGATGCACAAAACAGTTATGTCAATGTTTTTTTTTCATTCCATTATGTGTTGAATATCCTCACAAGATATTCTCTCCTTCAATTCACAAATACATAGCCCACATTTTATAGACCTCCAAAGTACGCAGGGTCTAAACATGCAAGATACAGACCTTGGCATGTTTCATCACTACTTTTCCGTTGTACTAAGCCTTTGGGAGGACTTAAACTGCAAAACGTCCACTGTGCTGTCATTAAAGAGATTTAAGCAGTTATTGTTATAGGAATTAGGCATACGTTGCTCATTAATGCTGCTTATCTTCTCTTAAGAACTCTAAAAATGTAAATTTCTCAGAATCACAAAATTTAATTTATCCCAAAGGAAATTAAGTAGTATCCTGATTAAATTGGCTTAAAAACACACTTTGGTAATAAAAACTGTGCAATATATTTTGTGCAATAGTACATATTTTGTAGCAACTTTATACATCTTCCTTTAGTTAAAGTCTTGTTTTTGTCCTGTTCAGAGTTTATCACCGAGGTATGGAAGACCAGATGTATGCCTAACCTTTGACCCCATAACTTAAAGCACAGGGCTGTTTGTGCCAAGGCTGGTGCTGGAGAGAAACAGCCCTGTCTTACTAGTGCTGCTTGCCTGCCAGTCTAAAGGCCAGATCACTAAATATGTTGACTGGTAGAAGACAAAGCTTTTACTTTACCGGACTGACCCATTGTTGTTGTATGTACATTGAAGTACGAGATGAACTTTTCTGAACTTCTTATTTATACAACTGAAAAAAGATCCCAGTATAATAATAATCTTTGTGTACGGTATTTGGTCAAATATTTTTTTTATTACAAATTCAAATGCAGAGTTAGATGTGTTTTTCTGTGCGGTTTTTAGTTTAACCAAAGTCGCCTGGGACACAGGAAGCAGCGGCATCGTGTTCAAAGTTGCCATCATTCTTTACTACTTTTATTTATCTCTGTCCTGCTTAACTCGCTGAAAATTTATTTTACAGTTGCTTTCAGCAAGCTGTGATATTTGGCCACTATTTCATTCTTATGCTTACCATAGAGCCATCCCAAAATCTTCAGAATAAGATACAGATTCACTGAAAGAACCACAAGCTCTTACCCCATCAGACCAACTGACCAGCCCATTCTTCTCTCTTTCAACAGGACTGAGCTCAAAGTGAAATGGGCTGATGTACAATCATAAATAAGCACTTTTCATGTCATCGATTTGGTCTGATAGAGCACAATGGATAAGTGTTTCTACACATGTTTTCTGAAGACAGTTCTGAAACTTAAGAAAGTATAGGTTTTATCAGTTCTTGCACTGTGCACCATAGAGGAATCATTTGATTGGAATTACAACCCATCATAGAAGCTCAATATAATAGAACAAATTTCATATATTTAAATTGTCCCTTCAGGTCAAAATTAGGGCTGTGCGATATGGACAAAAGAAACCCATCACGATTTTTTTAACAAAATTGCGATTTCAATTTTAATCACGATTTTGCCACACACAGACATGTTTTATAGTGTGAATATGAAACAT
>JBBPCY010000023.1:10374542-10401409 GCA_037974405.1 Brachyalestes nurse | reverse complement strand
AAGACTGTCCCTGTAACTAATGACTGTAAGACTGTCTCTGTAACTAATGACTGTAAGACTGTCTCTGTAACTAATGAAATTAGCATTATTTTAGAGGTGGGGCCCTCTTTGTTTTTCTGACCATATTTTGCCCTTTTTTGGCCCGAACTGAAGGCTGAGCTCTTATAGTTCACCACTTCACCGACCGCACCCTCGCCACACACAGTACCGCAACCCTATCCCACGGTCATGTGAGTCTGGGAACAAAAGGAGAGCCTATAAAGAATATTACAGAAATATGGTTCCGAAAAAACAAACATTTTGTTTAATGATGGCGCAGATGAGGCGGGACAAGCGGGTCATGAATAAATATAATCTGAAAAATATGGGGAGCTTCATAACTTCCCTGTTATCTGAGGAGATAGTGCTTCAGTGGGTGTTTTTCAGTGGATGAGCGTTTTGATTTGTGTTGACGTCTGAACGCTTCAGAGAGAAGTGCAGACTCAGGAGGAGAGTCTGTGAGTGAGTGTGTGTGTGTTTGTGCGTAAGAGAGAGTGTGTGTGTGTGTGTGTGTCTTGTCGGCCGTTTCTGACTGACGGGATATAAAGTGTCTGCAGGCAGCTGGCGGAGGCGGCGCAGGACAGTGGGGCTGATTTAAGGTGTTTCTGAAGATTTAAGGTGTTTCTGAAGATTTAAGGTGTTTCTGAAGATGAGCACTGGCAGGCATCTCCCTGCGTTACTGGACCCCTGGATCTTCACTCCTCCAGCGTTTAGACTTCGTCAAGGAGTGAAAAACAATGACAATAACAGTGATGGGCTGCCGTTTACATAGGTCTTGTTTATTTATTTTTTTCTTTATTTTACTGTTTTCTCTAACCTAAAAACATAGCATGTGTATACGTGTACTATTTATATAGTACATGTATATATATAGTAATAGATATAAATATATGTGTGTGTGTGTATATAGAGAGAGGTAGATCAACCCGGTCTGATCTGATAACGCTCACGCTGAGCGCCTGGTTTTTACTTCTGTCACATGAAAAGTAGATAGATAGAAACAGACAGACAGATAGACAGAAAGATAGATAGACAGAAAGATAGATAGATAGATAGATAGATAGATAGATAGATAGATAGATAGATAGATAGACAGACAGACAGACAGGTAGATACACAGACAGACAGACAGATAGACAGACAGACAGACAGACAGACAGACAGGTAGATACACAAACAGACAGACAGATAGACAGACAGACAGACAGACAGACAGACAGACAGACAGGTAGATACACAAACAGACAGACAGACAGACAGACAGACAGACAGATAGATAGATAGATAGATAGATAGATAGATAGATAGATAGATAGATAGATAGATAGATAGATAGACAGACAGACATACAGACAGACAGACAGACAGACAGAGAGATAGACAGACAGACAGATAGATAGATAGATAGATAGATAGATAGATAGATAGATAGAAAGATAGATAGATAGATTGTTTGATTGATAGATTGATAGACAGAATATATATAAATAAAAATACTGTGCACTGTGCTTAAAAATAATATATATTCAACATATTGTGTTCTTATGGTTAAAAACGACATACTGTACTAAACTCTGTAACATGAAATTAATTATCACCATCAGATAATAACACCATTAACTTCTCCATTTACCAGTAGAAATGATCCAAAATAACTTGGAATAGCTTGGAATAGCAGTTGTTATAAAAAAGTATTTTTTGGAAATGCAAATCAGATATATTTCAGTATACTTGTTTTGAGGCAAGTTATGAAGAATTGAAGTGTGAATTCAAACTTAAAGGTTTAATGGATTGAAGTTTGTTTGAAATTGTTGGCTTCTTTTAACCTTCATACAGGATACTGTATATCAAAATCAGATTGGCCATTTTAAAGTCCAGGCATCAAAGTAGGCTTGTACTGGCTTGTCTGCCAAGGTCCAGGTTAGTTGACACCCTTGATGTACAAAGCTATTTCTTTCTTCCTTTTCTTCATCAAAGAGCTCCTTCTCTATCATGGCCTTAAAAGCAGTCTTCTTAAGCAGCAGCTGCCCTCCCCTACTTTTCTTTCCCCTGCTGAAATGTGGACCTGCTCACTCTGAGGGTCTGTCTTTTCTCACCTCCACTCATTTAGGCCTTGATAAGAGCCCTCCAGCTGGGGCTCAGCAGGGCTGCGACGCTTCAACTCGCAATGCTTCAGCGCGCCACGCTCATTTCCACGTGCTCCGATTGGCCCACCGCATCACCTCTCATTTTACAAGAAAGGCACTTTTAACCATATGTACACAATACAAATTAAGTTTACCTTGGCCAGCGAGGCTTAAAAGCCAATGTCCTCAACCCTCCTTTAAAAGAGCTAAATAACTGAGGAGGGTCTGACTTCAAAAGAGAGAGGAAACCAGGGGGGAATGTGTGTGTGTATGTGTGTGTATGGGAGGGGGTGCTAGGGGGCTGAGAAGTCTTACCAGACTTAGAGGTCTCAATACAAGGGAAAAGAAGGCCGGGCACCATGTTGTGAAATTACCAAAAGTGCCTGTTACACTGGTGTTATATATTTTAGTGTCAACATTTTCTAAGCTCTTTGTGATCAAGTTGATGGTAATATATAAACTTCTCTTGGATAAGCACTCATCCCACTTCATTTATGTGAGTACCCATGTGTTCACTGCCAAAACCATATCAAGTAAATATATCTTGGATGTATATGATATATATAATGTTGCTCATTATGAAATTCAAAGAAGATCATAGGATAATTCAACAAGTTCCTAGACATTTAACACATGTAAACACTGAGACCATGACAGACATTATCAATATTGTAGATAACTTTATTTCTGGCAAGGGCTAATTTATAACATAAAACTATATTTATAATTTTATAACAGTATATAGTACAGTTATCAGAAATACATTAAAAAGTTAATCATATAAAGTTATTATAACGATCTTTTAATGAGAAATATATGTAAGATGTTTACTTGGTATCTTCTGTTTTTTTTTTGTTTTTTTTTTGCACTGCTGTGCGAATCCCTCAGCACCTTGGCACTAAATGAACTAAAACATCTAATAAACATAATCATAATTCTCACCAGTTCTCACAAGCACTTAATTACTAACTCAATTACAAGGTTAATGGCACTAATCTTGCAGTGATGGATAATGAAGGCTTGAATGGTAATGCCTGCACACATCACACATATCCTGCAGCACATATCCTGGCTATATAAAGACTGGCATGTGGTTAATGGGGTTAGTTTCCACTGGTGTTCCCATATGCCCTGGCTGTAACCTGTGGGGGGAGGCTGGTTATGGCACACTGAGCCTGCTGTCAACCCCCATTTACTACGGCTCTGACAGCGGTCTCCCCACAGACCCTCACACACAGGCTATCTAAACCCCACTGCAGGTCCAATACAGCCCTGGTCTCCCTGAACTTCAATAGAGAACTCAGACACTTTATAGTGTGATGAAAAAATTACAGCATGGCAAGTTGTTTGAACCATAATAACTATTCAGTGTGTGGGAGATCATCTATTAAAACATCTAGCACAGCTCTATCTTATTCATTTTTTATCCATTGCTGGATACACTCTTGGCACCAAATCCCTAGTATTGTTCATGTAAGCCTGATGTAAAAAGAAGCAATTTATAGTTGCTTTTTTTACTTGGTGTTGTTCCAAGGTTTTTCCCCCTTCATCAACATTTTTATTTCATAAAATTATGATTTATGGGACAACACATGGTTTCAAGCTAAAATAAAATCCATAAAGGCTTGCATAAAATGACTTCAGAGTAAAAGCCAGGTGTTCAATTAGCATACTGAACCATTGAGAACAACTTTGCAATCTTGCATTACCTGAGACTAAAAAAACACATCAAATTCAGCACAAAGGAACTTCATCTGAAATGAGTGAGTGTTTGTGGCAGCCAGCGGTAGTCTAGCCAAGGACCCCTACTGCTGTGTGTCTGCTCTGACCACAAGAATGACATGGCCAACTTTATCTGATGTTTTATCAGCACCCACAGGCTTATCTCCTGATACATCCTCCATCCCCACAATCTGGTAGGAGATAAAACCAAGATGCTTCTCTAGTGCTGTATCATATATGGCAGCAACATGGTGCTTCTGGTCCCCATCCGCTCCCCAGGCATACCTACAATGCCACAAAAATCCACGGGGCTGGAAGAGTTTAACTATGACCTGACAGAATAATGGCAACACTAAGAGGACCTGAGCTGGATTGAACTGGGCTGTAGGGGAGGGGACGGAGAATGGGGCTTCTGCATGAGAGTCTAGAATGTGGGACATGTTCCAGTTCCCACTTAGGTAAGAAAGTGTCATTTGCAAAAATGATTATGCCAGGCAACTAATCCATTGTGATCTATTATGCAAATTACATGCAAGCAGTAACACATATTTAGATATAAGAATTTAAATAAAATTTTGATACGTTTTTTTTTTTTTTCTGAGTATTTTCAAATCGTATTACTTTCATTTACACTCAGCTGTATTAGTGAGACACATTATCTAATGTTTGTTCAATTACATTTGATTCCTTAACATCTAGTCACTGTTTTCAACTAAGATATTCAGAAAAACATTTTTGGTTTAAAAAATAATCATGTTTAAAAAAAAGATTTGTGTGTACGAAGAACAGTTAAGGAACCAAGATAAAGGTTCTATATCAATTGTATGTCATGTAGAGGTTTCTCACATGAGGATACTTGAGAATGAGTTTAATCTACGCGTCTCTTTAAATTAAAGGTGCCAGTCTGTCAGTGATGCCACTGAATAACTATTTTAAACCTTTTAGAACCTTTTAAAGAACCTCCACATAATATGAAGCTTCTTTATTGATTTAAGGGGTCCTCCAAGGACATTTATATTATGTGGAGGTTCTTTAAACTTTAAAGGGTGTGCCCACCTCTGATGCAGAGTAAACTTAGCTAAACATATTTGACTTAATCCAAAGGCTGCACTGGCTTTGTCTAACATTAACTTGCTGTGTTTGCATTGTGAATGGTCAGATAAAATTGGAGTCTCATTTCCAATCAAAAGGTGACAAACGCTCCCCAAAAAAGTGAGCAAACTCAAGAAGTCAGGTTTTACCTGGAGTCCAGTGTGTCAAATTAGAAAACACATTCTATAAACTGGAGATAAGGACTGCATATTTTGTGTCAAAAGCAAATGAGGAATTTGACTCATTACATTGTTCCATGAGCACATAAAATGTTTTGGTATGTTCCACATGCTGTTATTTTCAACCATAATCTGGCTTCAAGCCTTGACTGGATTCCAGTTTATTTTTCCCTACAAAAATACCTGGCAGATCAGGTACCAAATGAAAAGGTTTTCCTTTTTTCACTCATTTTTTTGGCTTTAGGTCTCGTGTTAGCAGTCTTACCTGTCTACAGATATTACTTAATACCTGCATACTTATGCATACTTTCCTGACACTTTCATGAGGGTGAAATTTGATGGGAAAAAAATGTTAAATCGGACAGACGTAAATATGCAGGGAGACAAAAAAAAATCAGCAACCGTGCGAAATGGAATTTAAGTCTTCCCACAGAGCATGGAATGATGAAATGACAACAACAGCACCTCTTTAAAAGGTAAGTGGATTGTGTGCACATAGAAGCCAGTGTGTGATGACAAAGGGGAAGAGGTCACAGCTCCTCTCCTCTTTCATTCTGTCTCCCTCTCTGCTTCCCTGGAGAGGCACTTTTTCTAAAAGCAAAGCCTGTTTGTAGTTACAAGGTTTGTTGTGCTGCTCTGTTTTGTAGGTCAACATGTCCTCCTCCCCATTAATTGGAGTCTCGGTGTATCACGCAAAGTGAGCTGCAGCTGCTTCGCATTACAGTGGGAGGGGTACCCTGTAGAAGGCCGGACATCTTTGTTTGGAACACACTCTCAGGGGCTCCCTACAATGTCCATGTTCGCTTCTGCTGACACCCCCACACCACATCTCACACAGCTACCAGCAAAGTGCCACACAGGAGCTAAACCACAATACTACTGGATCCAGTAGATATACAGAATTGCCTTTTCCCGGGATAAACCCTGGAGGTCAGTCTGGCACATGCTCCGTGTTTGTTGTGTGCTTCCCACATACACTCCTTAATGGTCCCTATGTGGTTCAAAATGTTAAAGTATTGTTCAAAGTCAACAGAATGTATGATTTCTTTCTTTGCACTTTCTTTACACTTTGAAAAATTAATAACATTCACTCAGAATTGGTTCTCTGAGGAACTCTCAATGCTATTGACATTTTCATATTTCAATAACAGTGTCAAAGTCAGAGGCATTGCATCTGATAAATCACATATAAAGTCATTTTATAGAGAGTGAGCATGTACTATTTACTATTTTTGTGCTTTAATGTCTGTGTGTTAGTTTAACCAAGGAAGCTCAGTATTTACAGATACCATCTAACACCTGCTTCAGCTAATCAGTCCAAACCTGTGTTCTTTAAAGCAATGGTTCTCAACCTTTTCAACATCAAGGCCCACCTATCTATCACAGCATGTTGCTAAGGCCCACTTGGCCACATTAGATTATATTGAATAACCAATGTCTCGATTTTAGATTCGCGGCCCAATCAAAAGCCTTCGCAGTGGCCCCCAGCCCAGTGGTACACTTTTAAAAGAAGTCTTTCTAGTTATGGCTTTACCTGGGCTGGTTTTCTCACTACCTTGTTGAAATATACTGTATTTAGAAATAATTAAAGGTGGGATATTATGATAACCTTCAGTTCATCAGATTTGATAACATTATGTAAAGGTTAGGTACAGTAACATTATTATGTTTGTGAATCTGTTTTCTGCCATCTAGCTGAAAAGGCTAGTTAGCTGGCACCTAGATAATGTTTGGATTGGAAGAAATCAGCGCAATAAAAACCTTTTTTAAATGTTTTAAATAATAAGTTGTGAGACTGTATGATTTTAATTTGCCTTCCTTTAAATATTTCGATAAGTTTTCAGTTGTTGCTTCTTAAAGCACTAATTAAAAATAGCTAAAATATATTTTCATAAAGTTATTTTGTCCTGAAACAATATTCTAAAATATCATTTGCACAAGACTTTTAGCCTGTATGTAGTTCTTTTAGATAGAATGTATTGAGAAATTACGTGTTTTTATATTATGTGGAGTGCGGATCCCTAAGAAGGCACGTTATATGCTCCTATCTAAACAACACTACACAGTATCAATCTATCATTCAATTTACAGTTAATAATCATTAGAACTTTTTTCTCTTTCAGGCCTCGTTTAAAATAACATGGCTAATGCAAACCCAATTTTCTTGTTTTCTAGTGATATAAATGTCAAAATGACCACCCAGGAATTGTTACATTTGTGCAGTGTACAGTGCATGCTTGGTCATTCACATCTTTATGTTTCTCTTTATGTTTCACAGTTAAATGCAATGTGTGTCATTTGCAGGGTTCTGCAGGTTGTTTTAAAAGAACCATTCAAAATACATAAAAACTAAATAAATGGTATGTTTCCTTTCTGGAAATCTGGTTTCGGTCTAGTTAACATTTACAACACTGTAAAAGACTCCATTTGGTGTCATTTTAAGAGAAGAAAACAGAACAAATCAGTCCAGTCAAAACATGAGCAGTTTGCAAACATTACTCAATATCTGTGGAAAGTAGTGTCAGGTTTGTAAGATGTTCCTTTAGAATGGAGTAGCAGTACACAGCAAGTATGGGCTCATAGACTTTATTAATGTAAACTGAAATATTATCATAATACCATGATATTGTAATATGATTTTTTATTTAATCAATAGCACTCAGCACTAAATAGGCCCTAAATGTGGGGGTCCCATGAGGGAGGCAGAATGGGGCTGTGGGGGGCCAGTTCGTGCTACAGGATGACTGGTCTTGTATGATGAGTGATTTTACACGTGTGCTTATTGCGCCAGTGCCAGGTGCCTCAGACACACACAAAGCAGTGCATAAACAAGGCCATTATTACGCTGACAGATGTGCTTTTCTATGGAATGTGTGGATTTTGATTGTTAATGAAATCATCAGCTCTTGGTGAGAGACTGTGAAGGTGGCGGACAGTGTGTAAAAAATGCTCTTAATTCAGTGTGGTTTAGTTATATGCCGCCTTGTTTTTTTCTCTTAGTAACAGGTTGCTGTGATAACAATGACCAAATAGTTAGCATGCTGGAAAAAGACTTTACAACTGGCCTTGAGGGATGAAGCTAAATAGCTGGATCACAGTGCCAAAGTGTGTGATACACTTGTTGCTTCTAGTTGCAAAGACATAACAAATGGGTGTCAAGCGCAATTACAGGGGTCCAAGGTTTCAGTTTAGCAATGCAAACTTGATGGTTTCCTTACTGATGCCATATTCCGAACAACATAAAGCTGCTTGCTTTAAAATATCAGATAATTCAGAAGGAAAGGCTTAAATGTGTTTTTATTAGGCTATAGCAGCATAAAGCTTTTCATGATGGCATACTTAAGTGTCACTCTTTTATTTGGTGGACCAAGTATTGTAAATAGCTGGCTTTATAAACATTTATGAAATAATTTCTTTATGACCATTGTGTTGTATGCTACTTTATCAAAGCAACTCCGAGATACATTTTATGTTACATGAACAGACTTGTAACATTTCGTTAAGTGTATGCACCAACACAGTTATAATAACTTATTTACTTGTATAGTTTTAACTGGGCCTGTAAAATAGTTGCTGTCGAAACAACATTATAGTTCAATAACTACTTATAAATTTAGCATGAATGGGTGGAGCGTAACATCTGAAGGATAACTGAATGTTGTGAAACTGGTTTTGAAGCTCACTTGCCATATATAACCTTTCTGGACTAGAGAGTTAATGGTATATTTTCAAACTTTAACAGCACTTGCCTATTAGATTAAACTTTCTTTGGTCAATCTTGTATGTCTCTGATCCAAATAAAGAATTTAATTATCACATCACATTCAAGACATCCTCAGAGGCATGTGTGGTGTTTCAAAAGAAACTTACATTGAGCAAATTTGCTATTACACAGTGATTTACAGTTTCAACATCCCTCGTCAAATTACGCGCTTCATAGATTGAATATAACTTTTGCACAGATCACAAATAAATGAAAATTGTGTTTTTTTCTATACTGAATTCAGCACATACACAGATGCATGTATCAAAATGTGTGGAAGTGTGTTCTCTGAAGAGGATATGTGCTTATTTCAACAAAACATAGCTTGGTCAAGGAGCCCCCAAACGTTTGCATACATTAGTAAATGTCAGCAATGTTCTTGTTAATAATAGGCCCAAGTCACTGCATTGCATAAAGCAGCAGCCGTTTCATGCAAAACAATATTTTCACATGAAACGGACCGCTATAGATACAACTAAAAACAAAGTGCGTTTGTTTGTTACTCATTTTTGCTAGCTTGTGGGCAAAATTTTTGTACCGTGTCACATGACCAAGAGGAGTGTTTTTTTTTCTTCAAAATAAAAGATCTTTCAGACTCTGATATTCAATTAAATATTTTTTATTCTGTCTTTCTGTGTGGCCCGGTAACAAATGACTCACAGTCCGTGGCCCAGTGATTGGGGACCTCTGGCATAATAAAACAATATTTGTTAGAAGTTGCAATGGTAATGCGACACACTGACCGAATATGCTGAAATTGTGCATATGGTTTACATTATAAGTGAGTAGTGAATATGGTTCTTTGGCACATGATCAAATGCTCTAGTGTATAAGAATGGATTTTGAAAAGTCATTATACATTTTGCTCCTCCCAAGGAATCAGAGAAGCCACAAGCTTATATGTGATTTATGTGTCTTTGGCACATCCTACACTTGCATTAAGTGCCAGTATTCGGTGATGGCAATGTGAAGTGATGGCATAGTGTTCAAGTCCAGCTGCACAAGCATGTTCAGAGCAAAAATAATAACTTTGGTTATAACAATAACATCAGTGGTTTGACCCCTAATTATTGCCACCCCCTCACCCCAACCTGAAATTTGATCAAATACTGAAGTCTGTTATATACTGTTATTGTTTTTCTTTATCCTTGTATGTGTGTTTTTGTGTGTGTGTGTGTGTGCGTGTGTGTCTACAAAAGGCTATACTCACCACACTTGGTCCCTGTTAAGTTAATGAAATCCATGAGAAAACGTCTTCATTCTGTAAGCTGAATTTCATGCTGAGATTTTTTAAATGCATTCTTTAATATTATGAAAGCCCATCTGCGTATTTAGATTCAGTACACAAACCTGTCTAATTCCCATAACCCCTCCTCACCACCAGCCTCATGTTTAACCCTGCTCCATACTGCCACAGGGGACTGGCCTTTGCGAAAGGAAACAGAGAAAAATGACCAATTCAAGACACATGTTCGGAGACTCTGTCCCTTATGAAAATACAATAATCATTTCTTATTAGCATTTTCCTGTGAAAAATAATAACATATACGTGTGTGTGTGTGTGTGTGTGTGTGTGTGTGTGTGTGTGTGTGTGTTTAATTAAACAAAATAACAAAATATACACTGTCATGCAATTAAATTACAAAAACTGTGGCTAATAGGAGATGCATTTGACTGTTCCCCCACTTACAGTTCTGCTTTATGGTGGAGTGGCTGATGTGAAGAGGAATGAGAAAAATGGCCTCCCACATGGATAAGTTTACCCTTTTTACCACAAATTAGTGGCATGACCAACAAAAATAAGAAGGCAACGCAAGCTCGACATCTCCTTAGAGAGGACTGGAACTGTTCACACACAGGAGAAAAAACATAATTTCTCTCCAAAGAATGGGCAGCAAAACACTTCAAGAGGATATTATGTTGAGTGGAAGGTATTTTTTCACACAACTAGTTTTTACAGCAAGCAAAAAGTGCTTCACAACAACAAAGTATTGGTGGATTGTTCCAACATGAAAATGTAAAAGCATTTCAGAGTGAATCTTAACAGATCACTACAGAACGGACTAAGGCCTAAAGCAGTTCAATCTCTCAGCTCTAATAAATACATTAACATCATCGTTATATCATAAAGAATGTAGATGGAATATTCTGTTAATGCAACAAACAATTTGTCCCAATTCCCAGGCATTACACCACAAAATTAGCTGTACTCATTTGGAGATGTACTCAAACTCATGTCATATTTCGTATAAGTATTCATTCTCTCTTCCTTAGATCACAACAGAGCTGAAGTAAACCACACACAACAGAATTGTCACAATGCTGCCTGGAATCCAAAAACCTCAAGAGTTTTACTAACGGAGAGTGAAGACCAGGGATACGAAACACCCAAGAACACAACCAGAAAATAGCCCGAAGTGCACTCTGTGTAGTTACAACCACAATATCCAGCAACAGGACACAGTAAAATGGAGACTATTTTTTAGAGGCTGAGGCAGTGAGTAGGAACTTTCTGGTCAGGGCTGGTTTGGTTTGGTCATACAGCGTTTCTTTCACTCAGAATGCTTAATTATATACATTTGTAGGAGCAGGGTACACTACAAACCAGGCAGTGACTGGTAAATTAGAATATTATTACAAACATGAGTGACTTGTTCATGGCAGTTGATTGCCTGCTCACGTGGGAGGTGCAATTTAACAGGAATGCAGTGTGTGTGTGTGTGTGTGTGTGTGTGTGTGTGTGTGTGTGTGTGTGTGTGTGTGTGTGTGTGTGTGTGTGTGTGTGTTTGTGTGTGTGCATGTGCATGCTTGGGGGGGGGTTAGAACTGAGACCTTGGTAATGGAAGCACCATGGTACATTTGGTAATTATCTGGAGCAAAAGAAAAGGAACTAGGGGCTCAGATTATATCCTAAATTTGTTTTAATTTCTGTCTCCAATAGGGGGGGAAGAAATTAGCCAAATCTCTAGACTTCATTTATGCTCTGAACAAAGCCACTGCCTTCTACCTCCAACAAGACCATAACCTATCCCTCCCATAACTGGCTATAATAAAGACACTTCATTTCAAAATGCAAGTTCATACCCAACACCCCTCATTTCAGCATTGTTAGTCACAGTTTTTAGTCTGTTTTAGCAACAGTTTCATGTTTTAGCCACATTTTCCATGCTTGAATTTTCCTGCTTAATGAAAACTTTAAAGTCTTACTACAGGTACTACAGGTTTCCTTTATAGAAAAAATATTTCCACAGTTTGGTGTAATTGCTATTAGATGCATGCAAAAAACACTTAGAAAGCATTTTCATTTTGTAAAATAGATTTAACTAAAATTTTCATTTAGTAAAATAGATTTGCATAAATTCAAATCTGCAGAAATGAGTCATGTAATGTAATAAATCTGAAAGTTTAAACCAACATGGAGTCACCCAAGTGTTTCTGATGCTTCTGCTATGCCTGAAAACAAAACACTTCACTGCTTGCTCACTCACTTGACCACCTGAGGACACTGAAATCCTTAACCAAAAGACTACTAACCCCACCCATAACCACTATAACCTTTTGGACTCAATTCTTGTGGAAATTATTAGATTACCTTACTTTGCTGTTAGCTATCACTAACATTAAGAGCTGTTTTTCTCTGCTTAAATTACCTTTGTCTAAAAAACAGGCATCCTTTATTTTTTCATCACTCTGTATTTATCACTTCATGTTCCTCACTGGGAGCTGGATTTATGTAAAGGATGTAAAAGGATTTCTGCTTTGTGACTATTGTGTCTTTTGTGAAATGCACTATACATATACATTTGATTTGACCTGACATGAAGCTAAATGCATGCAGAGAACTGAAACAAAGAAGCAGAATAAAGCAACTTAAAAGAATGGCTTGGCAAAAAAATCTAATGTACACATTTTTCCACTTACTCTAGATTTAGTCCATAACTCACAGCTTTCACATCCACAGGTCTGCATCACCTTAATCGTGATCTGGATATGGTTTGACCAGGTTGAAGTTGTATAAGATGTATGTATTTAAAATATTTGGGTGACTGCTGACTTCTAGTATTTGTTTGTAACATTAGCCTTCAATACTAAACAAAACAGGCAAAAGCTGGACTTCAAACATGTCTTGACTGCTCGACTACCTGTGGGGTAAGTAGAAAATTTGTTTTTTCCTAAACTATTCCTTTAAAAATCAATAACAATACCCAGCCAGCCATTGTTGGCAATCTAATAACTGTTCAACCACCAGCTGTGGTGGCTACTTAAATTATTGTTCAGACCTCAGTCCCACCTCTAGACACGTCACAGTTTGTAGTAATCTACAATCCCATTCTTACCGAAACCTTGTGGAAATTCCTACAGTTTAACTACAGACCGTTTTCATAAGGGATACTTGCACCAGATGATTTTTCCATCTTTTTCCATCTTTAAAGCTTTGCCCTTGCAACACATGCAAAAAGGATTACTGGGCTAGTTAGTCCCACCTTGAACTGCCCAGCACTATGTGTACTGAAACCCATATGCAAATTCTGGGTTTTAAATACACATATCACTTTACAAACGCACACAGAGACACAAACACAGTTAACGCTTGACATAAATTCCCAATGCCAGGTTCTTAAAGCGTTTTGAAGTACCAGCGGGAGGAATCAAGGCTGCTGGACTTCAATTTGCTGTTGTTTGTATATTTGTGGAACGTGTAAATGATGAAGGAAGCAGGTGGCCCCAATCATCTGGGTAGCAGCTGTGGGTTTATGAGTCACTTAGCCTATACCTTGACCAGATCTGCCACTAGCACATGAACACACATCCACATTTTACACACATGAAGTTGGATCTGCATCAGGTAAAGCTAAGAGACAAGAGCCTCCCATGTATGGCATGTACGCCAATGTCTTTGTGTTCCACTGACCTCCACCCTCCTTATTCACACACATTTCATCTTAAGGTGTTTTAATCTCTTTTATCTAATTATATCATGCATCTAGTATTTGTTAGGTTGAAAAGTTTTATAGGCCCATGTTTTATGTTTGTTTTATATTTTGTTGCATTTTATGTTGGTTTAGGATGTTGGAGTTGAGTCAGTGTTTCTTAGTCTTTTCTTAGGAAAGAAGTATGTAATTGCACTCTTTTTTGATTGGTTAAACATGTATTGTGCCTCAGTCTGGAGTGATGCACTCCTTATAACTTCAATATCTAGAGGTTTAATAATATAGACTGAATCAGCAAGCAATTTTTCTCAAGAATGTTTTTATTGAGTTTTTGACAAAAAAGAGGGTGCGCAAAAGTGTACATTAAGCAGGTCAATTCAACATTCATTATACTGAACCAAAATTAATTTACATATACTAAGGTTTGTGGAAAGTCCAACTGAAGTTTATTTTTATGGAGAATAACTGTAATCATAGACAGTGTGTGCAATCTTATCCATAATCTTTCCCTAACATTAATCCCAAACCAGAATTATGAACATAAGGATTATTTCAACCCTGGAGCCCTACTGGGAAGTGCTGGATATCAGGTTTTGGATAACAGGTTATCCAAAACAGGTTATCCTGTCTGGAGGTTTAAAAATACTTCAAGAAAGATACCCATACCTTGTTAAACGTTTTGCTGGAGGTGCTAAGCGAATAACGGACCTTTTCAAAGATTGAACAGTTCACTCAGCCACTGTGCATGAGCCATCTTAGTAATACCACACGCCTAGCCAAAACAGAGGTAAAAGACTATGTGCAGCACTTAATTGGGGTCAGATGTAAGTCAACGTCTTCAGTAGTACCAAAAAGGTCACCAGAGGACTAGGTTCTAAATTGTAATTAATGATTGAGGGAAAAAAATTGAAATGTCCAGTACTTTTCCAGGCTAGGACAAATATGGTAGATACAGATAAGGGAATCCTCTCCGCTATATATCAAATTAGCCAGATTTTCATAGATAATAGAAATCAACTTTCTATGTGTTTGATGCAAACTAAGCAAACTGTTGGCTGTGTTCACATCAGATGCCTTTGTTATCTCAGACTGGAGAGAGTGTCTAGTCTGCAGGTAACTAGAGAAATTAAACTTTTCAGATGTTTGTTCAAATGATACATAGCTATTAGCAATAAAAAAAATCAATGATCTTTAAAGCACATTCTGTGCCATTCTGAAAACACAGCATCAAATAAGGATGGTTTAAAAAGATAAAATTGAATAAATAAAGTTGAATAAAATTGGGCTCAATAGAGAGAAATCCTGTTCTCCAAATTGTTTTCTTATCTGAGTCCACACTCTCAAAATGTGCCAAACCACTGGGTTGTCAGTTAGTTTGTAAGGGGGAAGAGGGAGTGATTAAAGCGGTGTCAGAATAGAGAAGTATATAGCAGAATTTCACTGCATTGACACCCATAGCCAGTGTTGTGCCAGTTCACACTGAAAAAGAACTAGTTCAAACTACAGTTCATTCAAATAAAAATGTTCATTTTTAAAAAAATTTGAACGAAGTTCACAGCTCAAAAATAAACTAGTTCACGTTAGTTTTTTTTTTACATTATCAATATAACGTCCTTCTATCTGAACCTCCTTCAGTCTTCTCCTTCTATCTGTCATACGGCTGAACAATTACAGACATAAGTTACATTAAAAAAACAATTTTGAGGTTAAGAATAGATCTTACCACTTAAGCCACGCATCATGTTATGGTGAAAGTGGAAAAAATGAGGTGCAGGTATACTGTATATGGAATTTTTATTGAGAAAACATTAACACCAAGACTTATCTTTTAAAGTGGTCAGAAAAGAACATAACTAAAAATAAACTAAAGCCGTTGTCTTTTTTAAAACCTTATCAAACTAGTGAAAATGTACAGCTCTAAAACTCAAACATCCAGTATTTAGCAGTACTAAACATAAAATCTCCCTTTTATAAGCTTATTTTCCATGTGTATTTCTGCCGAGGCGTCCGGACTTGAATCAGAATCAGAACAGCCGATGCTTCCTAGTGAATCTGAAGAGCCCATTCTTTGTAGTGAATCAGAGTGAGAGCCGCTCCCCACTTTTTCATCAACACACAAAGCATTCACATTTGTCAAGTTAGGTTAAAATATGAGGCTACAGATGATAATAAACTAAGAGCCGTTTGGGAGCCGAAGAAACCAGCTATTCTATGGGAGCTGTGCCACAAGAGCCGGCTCTCTGAAAAGAGGCGAGCTTCCCATCACTATCACCTGCGAACGTACAACATGAACTGTGTCTCGCGAGAGTGAACGTCACTCACAGTTGCGTTAATAATTTGTAAACCGACTCGTTCAGTTCAGCGTTCACTAAAAATAGGAACATGTTCAATGAATGCCATTCATTGAACATGTTCATGCACAACACTGCCCATAGCAGACAATCATCTTAGTTTTGAAAAAAAAAACAATCAAAATGTACAAGGTTCAAGGTGACTTTATTGTCATCAGCACGTGTGTACATGTACATAGTGAGATGAGACAACATTTCTCCATGGACCATAGTGCAACATATAGCAACATACAACATTCAAGAGTCAACACAGTGCAGTTTACAACAGACAGTAGACATCAGAAAAACAATAAATAGACAACAATTGTAATACTATCAATAGCAATGTTGGAGCAACCAAAGAAAAAAGATCTCCAGCAAGTGAATGTCCAGTCGGGGACCTGGAACAGGCCTACCAGTGAATCCAAGAACTGCAGGATCAAGAAGTTTTAGGAATCAATTAGGGTGGCTCACCATCTAATGGAATCCTTGGAATGCAGTATGAACTTTCCACAAAAACTTGACCTACGTTTACAACCAGGTTTGTTTCTTAGCTTTGGCACATTTCCGTGTTTAGTACACAGTACACAGATTTCCCATCTCTTATGTTGTACAACAGTGTATGAAATCATATCCAATTAGGCATAAAACTGGTCAAAAGTGTCAGAAAAAACAATAAGGTCATCAAGGTTTACAAGCACTTCACGGAGGTGTATACCACCCAAGCACGTTTCCATCAAGCGCTGGAATGGGCTTGGTGCATTTGTGATACCTTGTGGCATACGATATCACTCCCAAAAACCAAGGGGGCATTTACTAATGGTAAATACATCAATCTACTGAAAACAATGACTATTTCCCAGTTAATAACAATCACAACCAAAAATATGTCACTAAAATGTCAGTTCTTAACACGTCATGCTTGTTTAAAGATAATAAAGTGGAATTCAGTGACAGAAGCGCTGAGATCAGACCTTCTCTGACTGAATTTTGATTGGTGCAGAAGCAAGGCTCCGCTGACTGGCTGGAATCATATTTTAAAACGTAATTATTATTTTTCTTTTTAAGGTTTTCCTTTCCTGAGTGGTGGTCCCTAGAGATCCAGTATGAAGTTACTCAAATTAGGTACGCATTTGCGCAGTGAAGACTGAAAACTGGTACGCATTTGTCGTACCACAGACGCCAATTCTTGCTTGCGTACCACTTATGTCAATCCCTGGATATAGGCTATATACAGTTATATGCATGCTCCATCCAATTCATGGCACACATGTTGTCAAAATAAAAGCAGGGGAAAAAATTAAATAACTATTTGACTCAATTGTGTACATTTATTTCTATCTTATTAATTAATTTTCTCAACTTGGTTACACTACCAAAGATGAAAAGTGGGGCAACCACTATGTAAAGTACTATTTCGTATTTTTAAACAGTGTGAGGAAATTTTCTTTTAAAAGATGTTTGAGTTTTCTTCTGACTGTTATACCTAAGCAAACTGATTTCTTGCAGTTTTAAAGGGGCGGTTAGTATACTTTGATAATAACTTTTATGCAAGTTTAGTTTGTATCTTGAGAGCTGACCAAACTGAGTAAATAATCAACAGAGCCTCTGAATATAGAAACACTTTATGCTCAACGTCCTTCCTCCAGATCCACGACATATTCTCATGACTATGGAGCACAATTGCTAGTGGCCATATGTACAGATCAAAAAGTGATGGACTTAAGGGGCATCCCTGACAAGCTCCCCATTGCAGGTTGAAGGCTTGTCTTTGTTTGAAGTTAAAAAGAGTTGAAGCATGAGGACACAAAGAATTGAAGCATAAGAAAGAGATAAAGCTTTCTCAAAAATTACATTCTTTTAAAGTGTTAGATAAGTACCTCATCTTCACCTGGTTGAATGCTTTCTCTGCATACAGGCAGAGCACACACTTATAAGCCTGACCGGAGAAGGAGTTCACAATATCAAGAAGATGATATTGGTGATCATTTACAAACCCAAATTGATCTTTTGATATGATTGATGGTAAAATGTTTTCCAATCTATGGGCTAAAACTTTAGCGATACAATACAATATTGTAGTAAATGTATATGTATAGTATATACATTTTGTGACATGATAGAAGTAATGAATACAGAATAGGTTGTTTTGCACATTAATCCTAGGGACTAAATTGTATGAACTTACAGTTCTATGGTAACATTCACAGGGAGTCATCAAATTATCAAATCAAATGATTGTCATTGACAGAATGCAGGTGACTGCAATGGTTTTGCAAATACTGGAAGTCCTTAAAAGCATCTTAAAATAAAAGTAAAGTCAACTGCTTCAGAGCCAAAGATGAGTTCATTTAGCATTCATTCCAAGGAGACTGTTCTTGGGAAAGTGTTCCATACTTTGTTTGTTTCTAAGCTGCCTGCTGCTCTTCAAGTTGTGAATTACACAACGTTTCCAGTTTGCTGTGTCAGATGTTTTACAGGAAAGTGGGACCCAATAAATTCTTGGGATTTGTTCACGTTCGCTCCCTTTAATGATCCGGTCATTTGAATTTGATTGTGCATAAATTTGTTCAAAACTCAGACTGGCAGTTAATGGGGGAGCTAGAACTGGCAGTCCAATCTTACTGCCCTAACTCCAAATAGGGCACCTCTGTATAAACACCTAGATGAGGGCAGTCAGAGTGCAGCTATTAATTTTACAAAACCAAATGTATGGCTCATTTGCTTCAGGAGAATTTTAGTAAGAGAAAATGTCCAAAGCATGAAGTTTGATTTCCTGTTTTTGATGTAAAACCTGCATTTCATTGTTAGTCTAAGTTCTGTAATAGTTTCTGATTTCCCTCTTGGTGATACAACTGCTTTATTGTTGGATTGTTCTCTAAATAATGGGTGACCTTGAGGTCTGGAAAGTTGCTATAAAAATCAAACATATTTGAATTTGCAGAGTTCCAGTTTTAAAATTAGCTTTTCGGAGACACGTTCCTATTTTAAAAAGAAAAATAAAGTAAGAAGTCTGAAGAAGTATGTTGCCTAACTAAAGGTACTTATCATTTTGTGACTTTGTTGTATCCTGAATGTATGTTTTTGGTTTTTTTCTAATAGTGTACTGCAGTATTTTTTTAAAGTCTATTTTAAATTATTTGATGGATTTTTACTAATATGGCTGGGCACATGATGTTACAAAAAAGCTGAAAGATTATTACAAAAGCGGTATGCCACTCAGGGTCATATGAGGTGATGGTGTGGATTGTGCATGGAATGGCCTTCTCTATTGTGAGTGCAGTCTAATTTAGACAGAGCTTGGCGATGCAAACTGCTACAGATTAATGGGAGGTTGGATTACAATATGATCAGCTGACCCATGCTTCCAGATCAATGGTCAGGCGTTCACTGGCCCGGCGAGATGAGCCTCATCACTGTTTTGGCTGTGTGCAGTACACTAACTCTCATTACACATGAACACAGCTATGAGCTCACTGAGGCCTTTCCTTTTAAAACAGAAGTGCTATCGATCACAGGGGTAAACGCAAAGCAATATCCTGCACTTCTGGATGTGCGTAATGTTGGACTGCTGACGCTGTTCAGCAGAAGAGTTCGCAGAGTTCATTATGGAAAAAGGTGTATTCTGCAATGTTTGGCACAGCATTCAGAAGTTGGAAATCTCCTCTGTCTTGTTGCTAAAAATGTAAGCTCAAGAACACTCCTGAGCGTTAACAGCAAAGTGTTAAGCTAACTCTAACCCCAACCTTTATGTGTCCACATATGTGATTAAAAGTGTTGAGGATTCCAAACAAATGTTTTGGTGAATAGTCCATTTGACATTAATAACACAGCTGTTCATTTTAAAGCAGGGTGATTTGTCAGGCCCGCATACACGAATTGAGTCATTACATTAAGTGGACAAATGACTATATGAAGGACTATTAAGCGTGTACTTTGTTTTAATGGCCAGTTATTGAGCTCTTAAATTAATCTGGCACTGTATGAGTTTCTCCCTGCTGCCTCCCTGCTCTACACATCAGTGAGTGCACTGACCAAATGCTGTGTGCTGCTCAACAGCAAGCTTGATATCCACCACACAGCCAAATTTGAACTTTTATACAGAACTCATCATCCCAAACCTAATGTTTTCCAAAAACTTTGATATCGGATTATAAAAATGATTGATATCATCCTGTAACAAACACCCGAGATCAAAAATATAAACGGAGCAGGTTGTAGCCACAATCGTGGACTTATTATGGGTTTTAGGTCCTTTCTTCCCGCACACAGCTCAATTTGTCAGTGTTATCTTCATGTCAACAGTTTCCCTTAAATATTTATAATAGGCTCTGAGCTCTGAGAACTAGCAAGCGCAGGACAAATCTGAGAATGTTAACATGTAGGACATTTTTTCCACAGACCCTTAGACCAAGGAAACGTGAAATATCTCAAGCAACCTGTTTAAGTGCAGGCATGACTCTGGAAGCAAATTTTACCCCTCTGGTCTCATCAGATCTTATGACTAATACAAAGTCCTTATCTGTTCCACTTTTAATCAATAGCACTCATATGACGATTGGGAAATACTTCATGAATTAATTGATAAGCATATTCTGCTTTCCTTTATTTTACAATGACATGTCTAATAATTGAACAAAGTCAATACAGTCCTACTCATATGCCTTTATCTAACATTAGCATGAAGATAACACATTTGTGCTGGTTAAATTGTATGAGTAATCATTTTCTGGGACAGCTGGTTAAATGACATAAGTCTAAAACACAGAATAAGGGGAGGTATTGGCACTAAAGCAAGTTTTGTATATATTTAATAGAGAGGAAACTTTGGTGAAGGTACACTTTCAGTAGCAATATTTAGAATTCACTGTAACATAACTGAATGCATTTAAGCCACAGGGAAGGTAAATGTACACCACCATTAGCTTGGAACTAACATATATTATTCCAAAATGGCATTATTACAGTGGTGAACATCAGACAAATGCTATTTACACAGTAAAAATTTAGGTTGTTGGGGATGACAACAGAAACGAAAACCCTCAAACAGCTATGAAGGAGTGGGTTTCTGGTAATCCGCCAGTTAATCACTCCACCCTCTCTGTAACATGATATTTCATTTACAGTGATAATCATCTTTTAAAGTGGCACCTGTGTCCATAATTTATCAATTGCAGTGATAGAGTTGGCTTTTATTGTATTTTATTTTTATTTTATTTACAAAATGTTATTGTTTATTTATTTATTTTTTATTTATATTTGTTTTTAATATTATACCATGAAACACAAGTCCATGTACAGCACTTTGGTATACACTTCAGTATTTTAAATGTACTTTTAAATAAAGTTGAAAATTTGACTTGACTAGTGTCTATTTTTTGTAACTGTAACAGAAGACAGTTACTCTTTCTTTATACCCAGTGGAATAGCTATAAGTAATCTTTTTATATTTTTCTTCTCCCATAACTTGAAGATATTTTTCTTATGACAATATACAACAATATGATACATATAAAATACAGCAATTTCTGATTCCATTGCTGGCAAATATAGGCTGTAGGACCTGTCAAAAGCTAATCCATCAGACATGCTGTCCAGCAGTCAGTGTCAACAACGACAGCCATCTGGTAATTCTCGTAACACTTAAGCCACGTCTTAATGTACCTCTAATGCATCTCAAATGTATCTTTTATCTGCTCAGGACCTTGAGCAGTAGCAGACAGGCCCAGCCCTGGATCCTAAGAGGCTACAAGTATAAACACAGCAGTGTTTCCCTGCTGTGCATTCAGCCCTTGTCTCATCATGGAGACCCCTGACATATAAACAATTATCGGAAAGTTGAGTTTATTTGATGATACTGTCTTGACTCTTCGCGGCCGGTTGCTGGGGATTGAACTCAGATTCTGTTTATTTTGAAATTTTGGCTTTGGAGTGGCCAACAAGGAAGTGTGTGTTGCTCAACAGTTAAGGGAAAAGGAGTAACACAGTATTTTATAAGTGCAAGATACATCACCTCATAAAATTCAGAAACAGAACATAAGGAGAATGGGAAGGATTCCCAAAGTGGAGTAATGAGTCTTAACAAAATATCTATCACTGAATTCCAGAGATGCAGGGTCAAATGGTCTTGAGCACAAAGCCCAGTTTTTACACAAACAGCTAAGTCACCTGCATTTCTCTCATTTCTTAAGCATTCTGTCCATACAAGAAAATGTATGATGTCAAAAAGTCAAGATGGAAGTTGTAATTTTTCAAAATATAATAACATTGTCACATTGCAGAAAACAAATGGTCAAGGCCAAGATAAAAACCTTGAATAAAACTTCAGGCAGAGTGAACTTGTTTATGCCAGATGTGCACTTTTTCAGGCTGTAGTTAAATCACTCATAGTTAAATCACTCCTTTTATAAACATTAGGTTATTAGTTTCTGAAAATATTTGATTTCATTGAAGGGTCGATTCCCCACCTTGTAGCTGGATGAAATGGACTGTATGGACAGGAAAGTGGAAAGAGTAAAACGGGGATTTCAATTATATTGGCCGTTTAAATAATACATGGAAAACATTTCTAAACTGAAACAAAAAGCAATTATACATATTTATTTTCTGTTAATGGCAGGACACAGAATCAAATCTATTGGTGGACATTAACAGATGGAGGAATAGTAAGGGCCCCAGTGCCATGAATACTTATGACTCTTCTGTGTAATCTGTGTAACAGCCTGGCAGGAGGAGATCCATTTATTCTACCTGGACTGCTCATCATCTCCTCACAGATTTCTGTACAGGGTGAAAGAGGATAACATTTCAAAACAGAATCAGAGACGAGGTAGCCAACATATTGAACTGCCCATACATGGACATTACTTTAAAGACAGAGGGGATTGGGAATGAGATCCCGTTCACCTGAAGGGAAGACAATCAGGATAAGGAAGAGTGGCGATTTGGAACAAAACAAGGTAATCAGTCTTGTTTATTAATGTTTGAAACCAAGCCAAGCTTGTAGTCATACCTAGACCAATGTGAAATTACACAAATTAAAGCCATCAGTTTTTGGATGTGCATGAATGCCAATGCATGAATGATATGGTGTATCCACTTTCTTCATCTTTGTAGTCTTTTTTTCATCACTCCATTCAGCTTTTTTGCCTGCAAATGTTTCATCCTCTTATCACGTCTATTATTATTAATGATGTTATAAAAAGTCTGACCATTTGCCCTGATACTCTATCTTATGATGAGAGGGGTTTCATTTCAAAGCCAGTGAAGGTCTTTAGGCCATCTACAGCAAGGCAAGCACAAAGAAAGGAACACCTAAATGACCTTCAGAGCTACATGGGTTGGAATAGTCACCTCATTTCTTCGACTCATGACTCATGCAAATATACTACATGTCATTGCAGATGTCCATGTACAGTTTGTCCAGTAGTAAGGCATGCATGTGTGTAGGCCTGCATGCTGCATATAAAAAGCAGTGAATGTGAACATGCGATCATACAGACTTCTGAAATAGTCTTATTTATTTGATTGCAAAGATGAAGGCTGTGTGTTGCTGTTGAGAAATCAACATGACAGCCAGTCCAATTAGTTCTGATAGGCAATATGAAACCAATTATTCAACATTTGATTGAGGCAAGCTACGTTTGTGTGATTGACTGGAAATTAGTATTTAGTTTCTGCATTTGCACACTAGGTTCAGAGGTTACTCAAAGGGAAAAAATGTTAAATCTACTCAGGGTTCAATTAGACTCAAATATGAAATAAAACAGCGTGTTATCATTGTGACATTAAAACAAGTAGAAAATATGTAATTACATACATTTATATATTCAGCCTAATGCTACACATAAAGGGTTAACATTTTCTGATTCTATTGATATTTTTCTGGTTTAAGGTTGATGTTCTTTTCTGTTATTTCTACAGGACTACTGAGGAGCCAGTCTCAGGTAATTTGTTATTCAGCAATTCAATACTGAACATATTTCTAGAAAAATGACAGATTGGAAAACAAGATTGTGTAGACGTTGGATAGATCTTTAACCCAAAATATTATTGCAGGGGTCTTTAGTGTTTTTGGCTGCTGATGCCTGACGTGACTATATGCATATTGGAATACATAGCAGGCTACATTATTACCCCGTAAGGTTACTGGCAGCCTTAAAGTTCAAAGAAACCTGATTTCTGGAATTTGATGCTTGAATGGAGTTCAATGGGCATAATTCCAGACCAAACTTTTGCTATAGAATGCAACAAATTGCGGTCTGGTCTCAGGCACCCCACTACACCCCCAAACCCCTCCCACCCCCTTCTACCCACTAAACAGCTGAGTAATATCTGCTGCTGTTTCCAGCAGGCAGGAACGTGACCCTCTCTGGTTATAACTGTAATTAATTGTGCTGAGGAGCTGGTTGTGCGTTCTTGGCACTGGATTAAGTCCTGTGTGGGCTTGGTAGAACATTCCCTTGAATCACTAAATTACATTTTCGCCATTGTTCCAGAGTGTGACTCACTGAGCAATCAGACGAACAAGGACCCCAAAGCTCCCACAGCCCCAGTCTCAACACTATATTTCTCCATGAATAACCTTCAGTGGCATGGGGTCAGGGAACAATGTCTTATTTAGCCATAAGACATCAAGCAATAAATGAAACCTGTCAGGTTTAATAGGTAAACTAACTCATACATGCCCTCTCCTGCTAAACAGTGATAAAGCACAGAGACTGAGACTGGAGCGAAGAAGCCAACACAAATGTACTAAATGCAATTCAATATTAAAAGTTCTGAGTTTTCAGCTACACCATCATCAGCAGAGCAAGGACTCCCTGAGCCAAAAAGTAAATCTTTCTTTCTCTTAAAAATGGTCAGTGAGTCATTGTTTCTCAGCACTAATAGTTTTGATTGGCAAAGTCATGATGGCACTGATGCAATTTTTTTCCAAATAAGTGAACTAAGGTCTCTTATTTGCACCATTTCTTTGAGAACCTTGCCCATGCAATCTAAATTTCATTAAATTAGGATATAATGGCATCATATTTAAACTCAACATATAATATTGTTTTGAAATATCATTGCTGTCTTATTACAACTCACTCGTAACTCATTTATTTTCCAATGAAAAGTGCAAAGAAAAATGGTCCTACTAGTAAAATCATAGAATGTCAATGTTGGCGGAAAAAAGTCAGGAAAATTATATATATGCATCACACACATGTGCACACATACACACACAATAGTACAGCAGTAAACAGCTAAAGCCTGTCAGGACGTGTGTGAGAATGGTGTGTGTGTGAGCGTTAATCCTGTTCAGAGGAGGTGAACTCCTTTGTGCCATGTTGGCGAACTCAGGCTCGCACGCTCAGGGAGGGACACACAGAACTCTACACTCTCTCCCCATGGCACGAAAGCCCATTGTCCACCCCCAACCACCACCCTTCAGATAAGCTGCCACGCACTAAGCGCAGTGCGATGAGGGCAGTGCGGCCGCCTTTGTGCTTCCTCAGCCGCCCACAAACACAAAGACGGCTCAGGCCGATAAGAGCGCTGACAGGTGGTGTTTTTATTTTCATTTTCGCGCTGATTCATCCCTGACCCCTGCCTCATCATAACACACCTCTCTCAATTAACCGCGACAGCAGTGGATCTAATCACTCACTATAGAGGCCATTTTGGAGTGTCTGTATCTTCTGGAATGGGAAAAAAAGAGAAGAAAGAGAAGCAGACATTCTCTAGACAAGACTTTAAAGTGGTGAAAATTCCTGCAGAGGAGAGACATTATGACCCGCATGAGGGGATCCTTTGCTGCCTTTTGGAAAAGGGGTGGGGGGTGGGGGTGATGTTTTCCTTTTCATGCCCAGCCTCTGAAACTCCATCCCTCTTTTCTGGTGTCATTCGTTCTTTTGTGTCAGGCAGTAGTGGCTCCCTTTGACACCGTGCTCCTTTTGCCCCGGTTATCCTCTTGATACCTGACTCCACTGAAGATCTGCACTCTCGGCCCTTTGTTCTCCCATCACCTTTACTCCTGCATGAATGAGGAACCTCACTGAAGGCACAATGCCAAGCCCTCTCCTCTGAACTCACCTGTTAGATGGCATAGTACTAGAAAAAAAAGAGCATACATATACATTCACACACACATATATACACTAAATATCACTGAACAAGTGAGACTCTCTTACATGCATTCAACACATCTAATATTTCCCATTATGAGAACACTGGTAGAACATTGTAAGAACATTAAACTGCTTAGTAATGATACAGTATATCATAACACTCTTATGTCACTGACAGATTAATTTGTTAAAACATGCAAACTAATCTAACTTGCTAAAAAAAAACGTTAAAACATGTATACACTAATTAGCCACAACATTAAAACGCATGACAGATAAAACTGAGTATCAGCAACTATAGGCACTTTCAGGCACTCTGATCAGTCTTGGGTATGTGATGCACTGTGTGTTGTGACACATTTTTGTGGTACAGTAACTTTTCTGTGAGCCTTGACCAGATGGGCCCATGCCACTGTCACCGGTTCTCCAGTTGGACCTTCGTTGGGCCATTTTAGGTACTGACAGGGGCGGACTGGGACAAAAAAACAAGACTAATTTAAAATGTCTATTGTTTTAGAAAGTGTACACAATGTGTTATAAACAGCCGTTCTCTTAGCGGTTACACTGATTATA
>JBBPCY010000023.1:10364200-10374442 GCA_037974405.1 Brachyalestes nurse | reverse complement strand
GTTGTTAGATATAGTTTAATAAATAATGCTACATGATAAGGCTTCAAGTAGACACTGTAATCGGTGATCGGTATCGGTATCGGACGATACAGCTTCTAGTGATCGTAGATCGGTGATCGGCCCCAAAAATCCTGATCGGAGCACCCCTAATTGATATTATGCACCATATCATCCAATAAAGCAAAGTCTAAAACTCTGTTTAAGCATTCACCCTATTAATTAAAGCAACAGCCACTACAAGTTATTGGAATTTTTTTTAGGTCCTTAAAATCAGCATTGGTCACATCATCTTCACAGCTGTCATAATATCACTAATTGTGAAAGAAATATGTATTATTTTGCATGTGTACTCTATTAATAATAGACTTTAGAAAGCAATAGCTGGATAAGCAAGAACACACACAAACACACACACAAAAACAGGTGACAATAGGAACCCCCACACAAAAAAATCCTCACAAGCACTAATCACAATGTTCCAAAAAAAAAGGATGAGGTAAGAGCCTGAGCCCTGAGGTCAGAATGAATGGTATAAGAAGCACCTCGTCATTTCCCAGTCGTTTGCTTTAAGGTGTACAGTAACACTTGGCTTTCAGAGATGACCGAGTGCAACTCACACCGTCTCCCACAAGAGAGAGGCAGGGGAAAGGGTCAGGAGCCTGGGGCCTTACCACACACATGATGTAGGAGAGGATGGCTCCAGATGAGCCGATCAGGGCCCCCACAATGGTCAGCAGGTTGTTGTTGAGCAGGAAGCCCTCAGCACACAGAGCCCAGCCTGAGTAGCTGTTCAACACAGTGATCACCACAGGCATATCAGCTCCACCTATGGCTGCAGTCAGGGTCACTCCCTACACATACATACATACATACATACATTACATGAGAGATGATTAGGTGTTTGAAACACACTGGGAGACATGAGCTTGAGAATACAGGCATGATTTGAAAAGTTTGGTGGGAGGGGGGGGGTTGTGGTGGTGGATGAATAATACAAAATCAAATTCATCCTACTCATGATCTTAAATCACAAATGTCAGCAGCTTATATTTAATCGCTATGCAAAAAAAAAAGAATTAAACACAAACAAAAAGGACAGGCAGAATGAGGTGGTAAATAAGAAACAGGATCTATTACATGGCAAAGCAGTGCATTTGACACAGATCTGGTTGCACTGTTCCTCATTTAAAGCATGAGATGTTTGTAAAAACACAAAGTATTCATTTCAGACTTTTCCATGATATCATCCCTGCATTGCTCTATAATACACCTACCCCTGGGGGAACAGACTTCAACAAAGTCAGCTACCAAACATCAGGTTATAAAATATTCTTCAACACACATAGGAGCTGTGGACTTAAACACTATCAAATCACCGTTTCAGGACCCAGCTCCAGGTCTCAGGAGTTTACTTTTCTGGTGATGAAAGTATAACAAACAGTATATAAAACTGTCATAATTTCTTGATTATTGACAAATGGTGAGACGCAAAGAGAAGCCAGCATTTACTGAAGCATAAACAGAATGGCCTCTCCTCACTCCATCTTGAAAATTCATTATTATTAGTTTACCCTAAAGCAGTAAAGCAACATTTCATGGTGACATCTAGGGGATTCCACATGCAATAAGCATTTAAAAAAATAAAAAGTCCAGAAAAAGTGAAGTAGGCTTTCCTGGGATCAGCATCACTCCTCTGGTGCAGAAACACTCAAGCAAAGAAGAGACTATGACAGCGCCACATGTTAATGGTGTACAAAGTGAGAGAGGCCAGTCTGGCCCTGATGACAAGCCTGTGAACATTATGCAAACATTTCTGAACTATTTAATAAGTAAAAAAAAATTCTTACCAAAATAATTTAAATGGCACTTTTAAAAAAATCTCTCCAGGAACATCACTAAAATCTCTGACACTAAATTATATGATGTATCACTGCCCCCTACTGGGCTGGCATAGTCATGTTAGCATGAATTGGGTTCATGTGGAGGGAGACATTTGTTGTTGATGTAGACCATTTAAAAAAAAAATAACTAACTAAATAAATTCATACATAAATAAATAAGGGTTTCCACAAGAATACACCCCCCCACAGACACACACACAAACAAACAAAAATAATTCTTCAAATAAAAGCATTCAGTCTCACCATGATAGCAGACAGGGCAGAAACTGAGCCCAGACAGGTAAGTCCCATAGTGTAGCTGGGATCTAGCATATAGGGCACGATACCACCAACGCTGGCAGCCATGAGTCCAGCATTCAGAACATGGCGACCAGGGAGCATGAGGGGGGCAGAGTTAAGCAGACCTGAAGGCAAGGAAGAGAGATGGAGCTTTACAGATAAAACAAGCTTTAATGTAAGAATTTAAACTGAAACAGGTTTATGGATATTCTGCAGCATGTATAGGGAAAGAGGTCAGGGCAACCAATTCATAACAGAAAAACACTGCCTGAAGGGTCCTTCTATATACATTGCATTTATACGTTTCCTGTCCGAGCACAGCATTAATACGCCATCATGTTTATAAAACAACTGTCTTATCAAATGTTTGCATATTTCTAAACAATTTTGTGATACAGTTGGACTGGAATTATTTTCACCATTCTCTACCATAAAGCCTTGACTGAACAGAGAAAGGCATATAAGCATAAAAATGGGAGTTGTAATCTTCTGCATCAGCATAGCCCTCCAGGTTCCAGAGTGCTGGTGGAGGAGTGGGAAAGCTCCTGGAGATAATGTGTTCCAGCTTTGGGGAACAAGTGGAAAATGACTTGGGGGCGGAGGGAACTAATTAGTGCCAAATTCTGAGAGGTTCCGCCTGGCCAAGCTTTAAACACAGGGCATGTGTGGCACTGCTGGGCCAGCCAGTCAACAAACACAGACAGAACCACCAGCTACACAGCCCCAGACTACACCCGCACCACCGTGAGCCTGGGTCCAAAATATCTGTGGATATGAGAGGGGAAAAACTAGCATAAATGGACTGGTAAATACTGCTTTTACTGGCAGGACAGAATTTAGGCTAAGGTGTGTTTTAGGATTCTAAAATTACCAAAAACATGGATATGGAGTAAAGGTGCACAAAATACCTTACGTTAATTATCATCACGATAATGGTCTCTGCAATACTGATATCACAGAATGCAGCAATATGCAAATGAGCCTCTAACCTGTCACAATGTTTGACAATGCAACCAATTTTCTTTTACTGTTTTTTTTTTTTAGTGTTTCGAAATATCAAGATATTCATGTTCCACAAAAGTTACATTTTACCATCATGAAATTCATCATAAATAATTTTTACATGACCATTTTTCAACCTCTTTTGGCTGAAGCTCATATACAGAGCGACTTATAATCATTAAAGGGACAGTCCTCCTGGAGCAACTGATGGTTAAGTGTCTTGCTCAAGGACACAATAGTAGAAAGTGGTGGTTTGAACCTGCAACTTTGTGGCCATCGGGTTCACAGGCAAGCGTTGTACCCACTAGGCCACTACCTCCCCACAAAGTGTCCTTCAAGCCAGATTTTAACCAGCATCCTAAAGATGATCATTTTACTCCTACAGCACTCCACTATACCAACTGAACCATCAAAAGAAACATAAGCTGCTTCTTAATAACACCTGTTTTAAAAATAAGGACATTTGTCCTACTTTGTCTTGCACTTTCTTAATTTGTGTGTTTTCATTCTCCTTCATTTTTTTGTTTTAAACTGAGAAAAATTATCACAAGCAATTCTACACAGTAAAGTATGAAAAATGTTTAAAAAATAGTTCTGGACAGGTAAATAGAATAAGAGGGATTTGCCCCATCCCTAAATGTAGTCTGTACCTTGTAGTTTGCCATAAGCCACCAGAGATCCACTAAAGGTGACACCACCAATGTAAGTTCCCAAGTAGGCTACGATCTTGGTGAGGTTGGCTGCAGGGTCTGTGGCAAAGTGGGGGTACTCCACCATGTACTCAGCCACACAGGTGAGCACAGCAGCTAGGCCAACCAAGCTGTGGAATGCAGCCACCAGCTGTGGCAGGTCTGAAATCTGGATCTTCTTGGCAATGGCTAAACCTGCAAACAAGACAACACAGAAGAATTAGCCCTGCTGGGAAATAGGTCACATCAGAGGTAGCAGGGTGTGTGTGTGTGTGTGTGTGTGTTTGTGTGTGGATTTCCGTGTAGATGAGAGGTGAAGGAGGACACTGTGTGTGTGTGTGTGTGTGTGTGTGTGTATAAAGGAGCTTGTTTGGGGCTGGCTGGAACCTGAGGGTTTAAATTAGCATCTGGAATCAAGCAGGCTTTGGTCTGGGCTGGGGCTGCCCAGGATGGTTTAAACTGTGTTCCAGCAGGTTTCCAGGAATAATTAGCAATTTAGATTAGACATGACTGCCTACAAAAAGCAGTCCCGTGCTGTGTGACTCATGACCTGATCACCATTACCTGGGCTTGCAAGCTGGTCACTGACTCACTTGCTTGTTCCTGCTTACCCACACACACACACTGTTTGTGGGGAGGGGGAAATAGTAAGGGGTGTTCAAAGACTTCAAAAAAGGACATGTACACGCACACACACAGTTTCACTCACCAGTGGTGCCACCCACTGCCATGGCTGCACTCATCTGGCTCAGGAGCTCAGGAGAGGGCTTCAGAACCCCAAATGTGGCAGCTATGCCACCAGCCACACCCATCATGCCAAGAGCGTTCCCCAGGCGTGCAGTGGACTGGGTTGACAGGCCAGCCAAAGCACCAACACAGCACAGCCCAGAGCCCAGGTACATCATCTGTGTGCACAAGGAGGAAATTTTCAAATTTGAGAACAGACATTAACAGAATTGGTATTCAGTGCATTAAACTATCCAAATACTTTGCATCAGCAGCAATTGGAAAAGATGCAGTGGCTTCATGCAACCTTCACCTTCCCAGAGTTAGTAAGGTCATGTGATTATGATGCATCCAGGGTGAAAGGAAACTGTGGTACACTTTGTGTTCTCAGTGATGGTTCTGACCTGCTCAATGTTATAGCCACTTTGCAGTGCTACTCCGTAGCCTCCAACAAACACACCAGTTGGCAGGAGGTATAGGTAGTTATACTCCGGGGGATCTGTGGGTCGCTTGAACATGTCCAACATCCGCTGAGTGACCAGGAAACCACCTGGTGGGGGCACATGCAACCATGTGTGACAAAATTAACAGTGGATCACAAAAGGTCTAAAACATTCTCCAGGCCTAACTCATCATGCCAGTGTGAAATCATCAACATGACTGACTCATGTTACAGCTCATACCAATAACTCTCCTGCTCTTCGTTAAACACGTAATTCTTAATGTGAATTTCACATCAAAGGGTTTTTAAAGGTCATGGGGCTTTAGTCAGATGCTGATGAGTCTAAACAATACAGAGATGACTCAGATAATAGAAATATAACTCAGATAAAACCCTTTTATTTAGGCCTCTAGCATTTTACAACTTTTATTTAGGCCTCTAGCATTTTAAATGAGCTTAGAAAAAAAAGTGGTGCTAGAGGAAGGAGCAAAATATTTTTTCCATGCCAGTCATTAAAAGAACAGGTACTCCATAAATTCCAGGCTTTTTACTGAAAGTGAACTGGAGAGGGCATTGTTAGTTTTTCCTTGTGTGCACTTGTAACAATAAAAGATTTTAGGAGAGGAGTCAGGAAAAAGGGGAGCAAAAATCTTCATATTTCTGGTTCTGCTGGTTTATGGCTTGTGGGTTTGACTCTGGAATGAAACATTGTCTGAGCTATGGAAAGAAAGAATGCCTTTAAACTGAAATTAAACACCTGCTTTCAGAAAAAATAAATATGAAAATTCAGACATTTTATGTGAGCTGGAACACAAAATGAACAGAGATCAGACAGAGTAATAAGTTGTTATGGCTGAGCATAACAAAATATGCAGAGAAATGTCCAGCAACATGCCTTTACATCACTACCAGGCACTGTGACCCTGGTCATTGTTCTAGCCCACTAACTGGGCCACACAGTCACAGACAGACAGCATCAGGATGGAAGGTATGTTGGCTTCAGGATGGCATTCTGGCCACCCCTCTTCCCAACACCATTTTAAAGGATTTTTCCCCCATTTCTATTTTAATGAATGGCTGGTTTTGCACTGAGCGTGGCTTAGCTGATTTATGACATGGCTGGGGCTCTTTGAAGCACTACTGCCGCCCTGACATTTCCTGCATCAGGTGTGAGGTTTGCCTAAACTCTTCCACCTGGAGGCAGTGGAAATGGCAGTTCTTCTCACGAACGCCCTGCTCAGGGCAGCCAAAGGCCAGGGTGCAACAGGGACACAAGGCATTTGCCCACTTACTGCCCACGCAGCCAGGCCTAACCTAGGGCTAAATCTAGCCCATCTCTGTTCACATCTCTTCAGTATTAATAAGCAATGACACAAATATTCTGTTACCTATAATTATTTGCAAAATGCAATGTAAAGTCTTGAATTTTACTAGGAAGTTCTATAATCAATGAAGTTGACTGACATCAGTGCATGTTTAAGCTTACAGCTACTAGTTATACAGCTTCATATTATGCCCTAGTCTTTGTAATCTAGAATTAAGATCAATACTTGCCAAGAAAACCTTAGCAAAAAGCTTCAGAGAATTTTTAAAAATGTTGTCCTCTTACCTGCAATGTTGACGGAGGAGATGAATGCAGCAAGCACTGCCAGGGTTTCTGCAGTGCTGGATGGAGCATATCCTCCACCCATCAAGGAGAGTCCACCAACTGCAGTCAAACCTGCAGATACAACAGATCAAAATCAGAGACTACAAAGTTTTTAGACGACAGCAAAAGTAAACAATAAGAATAAAATTTGCCTCCTAGATATGCTAAATTTCATTTTAAGTACTGTAACAGCAGCTTTGTTGCATCAAAAGCTTCAAATACAAAATCATTTCAGAACAGGCACAATATTTCCTATTCCATTTCATCTCAAGCAATAAAGACACTACCAAAAGTGGTATTTTTTTGTGGCGTCCAGGCCTCGTCCACCACGCCCCCCTCGTCCTCATGTTGGTTGTTCATGTTTGGCCACTGTGCTTGGCAAACCAACACGAGGACGAGGGGGCGAGGAGGACTAGGCCCGGATGTTGCAGCTTTTTTCGTTGCAATATATAATTTTTCATGCATCTGAGTGCTAAATTACTAAAAAATATATAATTTACTAATTTTGTTACATAAATAGTACTGTCCAGAGAACACATAGAAAGTGAGTCATGGGATGGTGAAATATCGCTGTACTCAGAGGCAGGAGGTTTGAAAGTAGCCAATCCGAGAATGCTATTTATTTCTCCTTGTTGTTGATTGGCTGGTGCCCTTTGAGGCAGCTGAAGTCCACAATTTCCCTCATGAAGCTTCTTGAGTGTTCTCATGTTTTTCGGTTTGTTGTTCTTAAAGCTCTGTATTTTTATTACTGTAAATTAATGTATTACTGTATTTACCTGCTTATACCAAAGAAAACGACAGCACATACCAAAGAAAACGGGCATGCAAGAATTACAGCACAGTCTATACAGGGGTAACATCAGTATTTTATATCTAGCACTGCGAGACACGTATATTTAGGGTTTACACTATAAAAATAGGCATATTTCAACCACAGCGTCGCCGTTTTTCACTATACGTGGGTGCTCTTGAAACAGAACTCCCACGATAGAAAGGATAAAAGATAAACTGTATATATGTCCAATAACATGAGAAAATGCCTAAAAAGCAAAAACTTCTTAATATTTACTAGGGCAGTTTACAATAAAATAAATGAATTTTACAACTGTCCCATAGCAACTGCACTCCATCCATCATTTCCAATATGCAGTATTGTGTATTACATTCATTTGTAAAATTGAGCACTCGTTTGCATGTCATTTAAGGACAATTCATTTTCTTCAAAACAAATTAACTGTAATTCATTCAGAACAATGTAAGTGGGACACTATCGGGAGCCCTCCTGGGATCTCTGATAGCCATCACCTATTTAATCGCTTTCAAATGCTTCTGTGGTGGTGACTGCTGACTGACCAAACCTAAGGTGGTTTTGTTGGTTAGAGGTCTCCTGAAATCAATGAAGTGTGCAATGGTTGCTGAGCATTTCCTCTCACTTTGTAATTCCAATTGATCACAGACCAGCAAACGGAACCCAAGTGCACGCTACCTTTACACTGCAGGAAGTGGTGCAGACCATCTGCAACCCCCCCCCCACACACACACACACACACGCCTCTGGATATCTGTAATTTAACCTGTGATAAAAGTAATATTTTCAAGGACATTAAAAAAAGGATAAGAAGTGAAACACACATATGTCTATCTTGTGTGTGTGTGCTCCTGTTCTTACATGAGGGACTGAAGATCCTCACCTGCTAAATGATGTTACTTTAACAAATCCTTAGTCACAGATCACTACAATAAGCCATCTGGATCATGCATTTTGGCTACTACATCATAAAGATTACACATACTCTCAGTTATCCAATGGCCTGAAACTCACCCCCCTGATTTCTTTGGATCAGACAGTGTTCAAAAGGTCATTTCAAGGGCTGACACTGGGTTGACATCAAGACATTGGGTCATTCTGATTCACCAGTTTCAGATAGATTAAAGACATTGAAATGAACTCCATCAGGCACTCGATCAAAAGTAACTCTATGCTGTTAAATCCCTGACACTGTACTCTTACACTTTAAAAAAATGAGAAATTCCATTTTAGTGTCCTAATGTCTCCGTCACTTCAATTCGATCTTTATTACTTTTGGCACTGAAGGAAGCAAATTCCACAGCTTACGCCATTTGTAGCTATGTGAAAGAGACACAGCTGACGAAGTGTCAAATGAGCAAAGAAAACACCTCAGAAAGGAGGGAAAATGGCAGGCAGCAGGCTCCAGAAACCTAATAAGTGATTTCACAGGAGCTGTGCAGTAGGTCGAGAGAGCTAATTGCTTCAGTGGATGCCCACATAGTCTCATTCAGCAGTTTACAGCTCTGTCAACGTTAATGACTTTTTAATGTGGACCACCAAGGACTTGTTAAAAGAATGAAACGTTTCCGAATCCCTCAGCTAGCCGAGAAAAGTGAGTAAAAAAAATTAACGAAGCATCCTGACTGTAGCTGGCTGCTGGAGACATCCTCTGTGTTTTCTTCACAATCATGTCTGTTGAAGTTTCTGAACACACTACATAATTACCTAAATGTTGTGATTAAGAGATGGTTCATCTGGCCAGGCAAGTTGGTTGGGAAAAAATAAATTAATTAAAAATTAATGGGGCATTCCATGTTATTTCAGTGGATATTACAAACTCTTAAAAGGGGGTTATTTTTTATATTCACTAAACAGGACTATACATTCAGGCAAAACCTTCCAGTCTATCCAAAGGGAAATAACACCAACATTTAATGCTATAATCAACAAGCTGAACAAAACAGCTGGTGTAAGCAACCATCAGCCAATGCACATTATTCAAAGTGAATAATCATCGCTCTTGTGGATCTTTTGCAGGGACATGTAAGGGAAACAAAGAACAACAATTGTCCTTCATTTGATGTGATGGACAATTTACAAGACAGACTTCGATCACTCTTCAAGACAGCTTGTTATGTCATCATGTTCTTTGATATAATGTATTCAGTGAAGAGAGAGATGCTTACCAGAAATGGCATTTGTGACTGACATAAGAGGAGAGTGGAGGGCAGGTGTAACACCCCATACTGTATGGTATCCCACAATTCCTGCCAGCCCAAAAGTTGTCACCATCTGAGTAAAAGCAGCGTTGGGTGCTGCAAGCCCAAGCCCGAGCAATGTAGCTAGTCCTAAACACAAAAACAAACAAAACACAAACTCTTTATTTTGAAAAATAGTGTTATATAGAAAGGCAATTAAGCATAAACTTTTTAGGCACACAATATACAGGGTGCAAAACGCTTGATTCCCACCAACAGAGCCTTATCCAGGAAAGAGCCACTAAAGGGGGAAACAGGACGTGTGAACGATCTCCCCCACAGTGGCGCTTCAACACCAAAATCTTACCACCACCAGGGCCATCCACAGCAGGGGATAGCCTTAACGTACCCCCTCTCTCTGTCTTTTATGATGCCTAGTTTCCTGTCATTTAGGGGTGAACAAGGAGGGGTTTTTTTTGGGGGGGGGGGGCGCAGAGAGAGAGAGAGAGAGAGAGAGAGAGAGAGAGAGAGAGAGAGAGAGAGAGAGAGAGAGAGAGAGAGAGAGAG
>JBBPCY010000023.1:10350883-10364100 GCA_037974405.1 Brachyalestes nurse | reverse complement strand
ACACACACGTACAGATATAGACACATACACACACACACACACACACACACACACACACACACACACACGACCGTTAGCAACGCTAAGTGTATTAACTACACTACATGGACAAAAGTACTGGGACATCTAACCACCAACAGGGACTTGACATTGCATTCAATTACATAGACTTTAATATGCAGCTCAAGGTTCAAGGTTACTTTATTGTCATCAGCAGCTGTGTACACGTACATAGTGAGATGAGACAACGATTCTCCATGGACCACGGTGCAACACATAACGTTCAAGTTACAACAGACAGTAGACTATAGACAGAATAAATAGGCTTAGCCCCACGCTTTGCAGCTAAAACAGCTTTCACTCCTCTTGAAAGGCTTTCCACAAGACTTTGGAGTTTCTGTTGGACTTTGTGTCCATTCATTCTGTAGAGCATTTATGAGGTCAAGCACTGAGGTTGGATGAGAAGGTCTGACTCACATTCTCTGTTTCAGTTAATCTAAAAGGTGTTGAATGGGGTTGAGATCAGGGCTCTGTGTGGACCAGTCAAGTTCTTCCACACCGAACCCAACCAATCACGTCTTTATTGAGCTTGCTTTGTGCACTGGGACATAGTCATGATGGAATAGAAAAGGTTCTTCCCCAAACTGGGTCCACAAAGCTCTCCACAATGTCTTGGTCCTAACCTTGGAAAACAGGTGTGTCCCACTACTTTTGTCTATATGGTGTAGATAAGAAGACAGATATAAACAGTAATAAATCTCTGAAAATAAAAAAGACAGAAAGCAGAATGCTTTTTCATAAAGAAACAGCAATTTCACCACTGCTTTGCAATTACAGTCCTGTATCCACACTTCACAGGAATAATATACACTGTATTTTCTATTAACCATTCTTCATGCACAAAATAATTAGTGCTCCAAAAAACAGATTTTAGTAAATAGTATAATATGGTCAGTTGATGATTTGTTGAAGGAAGTTTAACAAGAGAATGTCCTTATATTATATTAATTATATGATATGATATGATATTATATAACACTACATTATATTGTTCCTGTCAGTATTTTGCAAGCAGCTTGTTTATGATCCTGTAATTCCTAATATTCTGGCCATTTTTAAGAAGAAATTGAAACAGTCCATGTTGTTTGGTTGCAGTCAAGAGGGCAGTCCTTGTTTCACTGTGTGTGTTTAATTAGTTTTTTCCTGCTCTGCCTTATCCAGATCACATAACTTGATGACTGGTGTAACTCAGATGTAGCAAAATACAGTGAAACTGACCTTCAGGACTGGTGGAGGGAAACAATCATGCTTTTATCTTTATTTTTTGCATATTGGAATTTGCAGACTTCGTCAGAGTGCAGCTCATGCCAACTAAACAAGCTTCAAGATATGTAAATAATGTGCTCAGACGTAAATATGGTAAATATGGTAAAGGTGTTGTGGACACAATAGAATCTCTTGTGTAATTCTGCATAGGTGAGGCCCTATATTTCAGCTAGGCCCTAACTGTTTCTTGACCCTAGAACATGCCAGATATCCAAAAGACAATAATGTAAAATGCAATCACATCTCTAAAATCTTCAATAAAGTACAGAATATGTTTGGTTTATTGTGTGTAACACACATGAAAAATACATGAAAAGGAAAATAGTAGATTGTCAAGGCATAGAAATAAAAACTGCATACATTTGGCAAAGATTTCTGACATGGTCTTTTCACATTAGACCTAGCAATAAAGAAATAAGATCTCTCAAGTCTTTTAATATCATGGAGAACATTTTTACATAGTGCTAAACAGGTATGATTGCAACTCCACAGCCTACTCAGAAGCATGCTATTGTTAGAGGTCACTTCTTATAGACATCCAGCAGGGGTAGCTGCGAGACCAACAATGTCAAACTCAGAAACTGGTTTTAACATTTATTGCACTATTAAATGCATGAATGGGTTGATACTCAGCTGTCTGGTTGAGTTAGGTGTGCTATAAACCACAGAAAACACTCACCTGTGCAGTGATGTGACTGACTACCCCATGGGCTAAATAGGACAGGTTTTACTGATTTGATCATAGGAATAAAACAAACTGACAGTAAATAAAGTAAGATTTTTCTAGTCTGTTGGTTCGGTGCTGACACTAACACAGTCATTTCTTTGCCATAGCAATAGAAAATCAATACTTTAAGCCTTTGCAGTGAAGGCCTTTTGTACATTTTATTATCTTGGAGAGGCTGTTGTGTGCTGTTTTTAGCAGCCCCTCTCTCATGTGGAATTGTTTAAGTGATTCCGTCTGAGGAATGTGTAGGCAATATGGCTGTTAACCATTAGCTTTCAGCATGGATGCGCATGTCTAATTGCCCGAGGTCCTCTGTTCACTCCCACCTGGAATGTGTCCTTTCAGCTGAAGAGCCTTGACACGACTGCAGAGCCTTTATTTCTTCCCTATTAATCTGTGGTCGGTCTTCCATGCATTGTGTTGACTGCTTACTAGACATGTAAGCCATTCAATATAAAACAGGAAATTACCTGGGTTCCTCATAGCAGATGAGGAAATTTTACACATACAACATGTAGACTGAGCTCTAGACATGCATTTTAACACCAAGTATGTTTCTTTTGGTAGACATTTCATCGTTGTACTTTATTGTGATGATGCACAATGAATTTGATTGTGATAATAATAGCTGTTTGAAATTTTTCTCTTGTTCTCTGCTATAGCACCTTCCTGCACCCAACGCGATGAGGACCCAAAATACCCCCTGGCAATAAAGTTATTAACTTGTTCATGACTCCAGCAACGTTTTGCTGACTTATGGTTAATTTCCTGTTTTGGTGTCTTTACCATCAAAGTTGCTCTATCAGTGGGCACATAAAACAAAATTATTTGAATTTTGGTCTGAGCCCTTATACATACCAAAGCTGGTGAATATGCTAATTTTTGTTAGTTTATAATGTTGCAGTCTCCTTAACTAGAAAGCTAAGCTAAGCCTGGAACAGCAAATATATATACCATTTGAAATCAAATATGTGCAATCTGAAGTCTTGGAATGCAGTAACTCCTTTAATTATTATAGATTTGATGGTGGTCCATGCAGATGCTCCAATCAATACTGCAATACATGAGGAAACTAAGCAGATCTTCCTGAATTGTGTAAGAATTTATTTCCTCCAAAATGTCCTCCAAAATATAGTGACAAAAAAGCATGCAGAAAAAATTTAAATATGAAATACTGAATGTAAAGGCTTTACTGCAGGCAACAGAAGTGTGAGGAATGCCTAGTTAGATAATGGAGTTCATGTCTCATAGCTGTAGTGGGTCAGGTTTCATTGCCCCCTCTTCTCCCCTACCCCTCTCCCACTTTTGCTCTGCCTTCCACACTTACTGTTTGGAGCTATGTACTGAGTTGCAGCACATGGTGCACCACTTTGAAGTTTCTTGAATGTTAATGTAAGCCAGAAGCTTTTTTTTCTTCTTGCCTGCTCAGTTTTCTAGTTAGTGGCAGCTGCAGTTACGGAGGGAGATCTTGTTTTGAGTCACGGAGGGATGCAACATCTGTGGGTAACACTGGCTGGGCTTGTCCTGTGGAGTTCCAACGCAGTGCTGTCAGCAAGGGCATTCAAGAGTGGACAGCGGTCGAAAGTGAGGGATGTACCTGTAGGCCCGTGGGAGCATGCTGGAACAGATGCAACCAATAAGAGGCAGCCTGAAGGGTCTTCAGAGACTGACTTCTTGGCTGATTTTGCTGGAAAGAACCGTTTATGGGTGATCTCTGCCCCTTCCTACTCTGATAACTATTTGCTCATGATGCAGAAACAGATTAAGGACTCAGAGGGGCTGAACTGTCGACTGGCAGAGAGGGACACTCTTGTTGTGACCATCATTCAGAATGCCATGATGGAAGGCAGAATCCGACGCACAACCATGCAGGGACAGGCCACAGAGGAGACCATGGACTCAGACATGGTGACCAAACTGCTCCATTACTTGGATCTAGAACATCAGATCTTCGCAATGTTGATCCTGAAGAAGAACTTGAAGGTTAGTGAGAGATTCCCTTACCCGGTGCGTGTTGAGGCCATTTTGGAAGTTATCGATCAGCTCCCTGTCCGTAAACTAGAAAAAGTGACCAGGAAAGGTTTATTTCACAGGTGCAAAATCACTAAGAAACGGTTAGTTGTGAAGCCATCAAAGCCTAACAAGAGGAGGACCTTCAGTTCCCAGATGCGAGGCAATATTACCATCATTCCTCCACAACAGCAAGCTTTGGATAAAAAGGCAGTCCTCAGAAACAAAGTAAAGGACATCCTCAGTGGACGCTCCAGGTTTGTCATCCGTAAAACTCCAGAGAGTTCCAGTGGTGGCAGGATACCCACAATGACAAAATCTGCTGCAAATGAAGAGATGAAGCTAAAGCCCGACAGTCAAAGAGAAAGCACAGAAAGTGGAGGACATAAGGCAGCAACTGGAGTGGGGAATAAACATGACTCGACATCTAAAGTGGATAATGGGAATAACAGAGCAAGTTCAGGTGTGTCCACACTAGATGAAGAGAGCAAAGGAGAGCAAAAAGTTGATCATTCAAAATCAAAAAAAAAAGGCAAAGGGAAGAAGGATGGAAAGAAGAAGAAGAAAGGGAAAAGAGGAGGGAAGAAGTCACAACAAGACAGCAAAGACAAAGAAGCTCTCAAAGAATTTATAGAAAAGCTAAGGGGCAAAAGAAGACTTATTGTAAGTACGTATTTGGTCATGCATGCTTAAAGGAAAAAAGTTTCTGTTAACATGCTTTTCACATTGTTATCACAGATGCTGCAGTAGTTTCTTGAATTAGATTTTCTGGTTTAAGGACTAGGAAATCTCCCTTCTGATGATGTATCATGAAAGAGATGGTGCTTTAGGGTAGATTCTTTGGGCAGGCACAACGGGCACATACACACACACACACACACACACACACACACACACACACACACACATATAAATGGCAAATAGATTCCCACTGGTTGTATGATGTATTTGTGCAATCATGCGGTTCCAAGGGGTTCAGTGCAACTACAAAGTACACAGTTCACAAAACCACATGATAGATAACACTAGTTTTAGGTCAGAATATCCCTTAAAGTGAAGCTTTAAAGTTTGTTATAACTTATCACTTGAACACCCCTTATATGGTGTGCTAGTATTGATGGTGTATGTAACTTTAAAACTGTTTACAATGCAGGTAATTTCTTCCCCAAGTGATGTCTCAAGGCAGTATATACAACAGAGGGATGAGAATGAGCTCCATAGCTGTGAATTTGCTTTAAGGAAGATTACAGTCCTGTCCATCCTGGGCTCAGAGCAAAATCCCACATTGCGTCTACAACACTATCAGCAAGGTATTAGAGCACTCTCAATCTAACTGCTTATTTACACTTTGTTACTACAGGTGCAGTTTTTTGCAAACTGCATGCAGGCAGCAGCTCAGCTTTGTGCTTCTTACACTGATAAAAGTATATTTTCGCAAACATTAATGGATTCATGCAACTTTTTTACAGATGGTGATCCACAGCTGGCCTCTCTGCCTGACAACTTCAAAAATCCTGACTTAATCAGTCAAATTCGTAAAGAATATGGTCTCATATCCAAGGAGTTTTCCATGGTGGTCACTGATTATGACATGAGACCTATTGTAAGGAAAACCTTTAATTCATCATCATCAAGCCTCATGCTCGCCTGAGACATTAGGTGCAGTCAGCCTTCAGCTTTTTCCATTCTTGTGATTTCAGGTTCAGAAGGTGTTTGACTTACCCACAGCTCCCTCAATTATTATAAATTACATTGACGGCTTCCAATCACGTCAGATAGAGAAAGAGCAGGAGAGGAAAGCTCCCACACCCTGTGCACCATCTGAGAAGAACAATGAGGCAGAGAACTCTCTTCTCAGGTACACACATAGAAAGTGATTGGTCAGTGTAAGTAACATATTACTGCTGTTAGGACAAAATTTTGTATTTTGTTTTGTTTTTTATTTTAACATAATTTGAAAAATGTACTTACCTTCTGTAATCTTCTGAGTTATAACTCAATTCATCTGTGATCTCATATATTTTAGGTTCATGTCCAAACGAAGGCTTTTAATCATCTCAAGCCCCTCTGAGGATGATTATTCCCTCCATCAGCAGCTTCAGGCTCTTAATGGACAGGAGTGTCCTATGGGTAAGAGTGGAATCTACTGTGCGATACATATACCTGAACCCTACAAAAAATCTGCATGTTTGAAGGAAATTTGAGTTGCATGCTTAAGCTACTGTTTTTAAAACCACTCACCACCCATAACCCCCAGGTATCCGTCATTTTGCTTTGTTGAAATTGTTGGGCAAAGGACCAGCGGCTTCAGGCATCGTTGAGCTTTTTCCACTAAATGGTATTTTCACAATACAGTTTTCATAAATTTTGTGAACTTCAGCTAGATTTGTAAGAGCGTCACAAAAAAACACCCCTTTCCCCCATCCTGTAGGCAAAAGTCAGACAGAAAAGGAGTCACTTTCTCAAGATGTGGTGAAGAATCTGAGAGATCAGCTGAAGATCAACAGGGACTACTTCAGTATGCTGGTCGTGGGTAAGGATGGTGATGTCAAAGCTTGGTTCTCCTCCCCAATGTGGTCCATGGCCAATATTTATGACCTAGTGGACTCCATGGAGTTACGACAGCAAGAAGACAAGCTGCAGCAAATCCTTGGTATTTACTGTCCAGAAGACAGTGTTGGTGATGGTGGAGATGGATACCATGGATATGCAGAAGAAACCTAGAACAACTATCTGTACCTTCAATCAGAGGACTGAACACAGTTCACACAAACACAACTGTGAGAAAAAAGTTTATTATTATGTAGATTTCTGCATGAATGTTTTTGGTCTACATCTAAATCATAATAAATAAAGATGGTCTTGCTTCCGGGAGGCGCAACCATCTAAACACTGGCCCAATTGTTGAGAGATTGTGAGCCCAATCCCCAATGATGCCACAGACATAACATATGATAGCTGACATTACACTAGAAGATAGTGGTCTTCATAATAACACAACACAACACAAAATAACATCACATAACATACCTTAACATAACATAACACAACACAACACAACATAACTGCTCATACTGCTCAACAATGTGAGTACTACCACAGATTGTAACTAGCATTTGTGTAGGTTGTTCATTTTTATGGAAACTGAAAGTTGTTTTTCAACAAGCATGTGCTTTTCTGGACAAGTACTGATCCCACTTTTGTAAATGTATTATATAATTCAGTATAATAATAGTCTCACAGGTGGTTTCTCACCCCGGGTTCTTATGACCACCATTATAAAGAAAATCACTAGAAGTTTCTACAAATAAAACATTAAACCACTCTAGATGACTTTGTTCACCTCTTAATAATGAAATTATGCAGAAATGTTGAAAACCTTTGGCGAAAAAAATTACAGACTTTAGTGGACAGTGCATTACTTTCAGCATGTTAATGGATTTTTTCTAGCAAGGAAAGTGGAATATTATTGACTGGCCAAGTCAAGATCTGATCTGGTCCCTGCTGCACATGCACTTCACTTACTGACAAGACTGAAGGCAAAAACAGTGAAACAAGCAGGAACTGAAAACTGGAGATGCCCACTGTCTGCTGATGTCGTCTGCATGTCGCAGACTTCAGGCAGCCATCAGCTGCAAATGATTTATTCCTAATTTCAGTACTAATTTATTCAGTTACCTATGATTCCCCCCATTAAAAACTGGACATATCGTTACAGAGTGTAACTTTAAAGTCCACCAAAACATCTTACAATCTACAGTGTCTATTGTAAATGGAAAATATAACAAATGTGCATTTAACAACTATCACTTTTCAACTAAAGTGATACTGAAAATATGGTCAAATAGAGCCATTCTAGTTAAGAGAGCATCTTCTTTACTGTTATTTAGTAAAGCCACATTAATATTTAGTAAGAGCTGAAAGAGCATACCATTTGTGTGTCCTTCCTGCTTGGTGTTAACCATGGCTGTGGTGGGTTCAGAACAATGATTGTCTAACATGTTCTGTAACAGTTTGTTCATGTTGTTTTCTAAATATTAGTTACACAAAAAGCCCTATTTCAGCTTCGTTCATACATCGGATGCTGATTATTAACATGTGTTTAAAAAGTATGCGTCATGTTAGAGTATGAAAGGGGCCAGTACCTTCAAACACAAAGTACAAAATCTATACTTCAATGCATCTGAATTACTGATTATTACAGATTATCACCCAAATTGTGCATAGCCTTGCTCAAGATAAAACACAAAGTTCAGTGATAAAGAGAGAGTGGTGTTAATAAATGAAGTCCTTTCCCACCAAAATATTCTACGGGTGGGTTGTTTTTTATTTTACTCTGGCTGTGAAAGTACAGTTTGTGAAAAAGTAACATATTGCATATAGTATAACATATTCTGTGCCACATTTTGTTGTTCATGTAGGAGTTTGAACTATTTTGTCAGTCTGAGGAACATTCTTCCAGAGTCACGCATTGTCTAATCACTCTGTATGCTGGCTTTGTAAAGAAAGTTCTTTGCCAACATGTGTTTTAAGACCCAATTTCACATCTGTTTTCAAGAGAGAAAGGGAATCAGTGCAAAACTGCCCACTGTAAGTGGGTCAAAGTTTAGTAAATCAAGTGGAATATGTAATCAACTGCACTATTTTGCACAATCATCCAGATGCACATGCATGAGGAAGAGAATTACATTTTGTGTTCTACGGTGTGCATATCTTTCATGCAGGCAGAGTGCACCCAGTGTTTGTTGCAAGCTGGCCTTCTGCTTATGGAAATCTTTCTTATTTACTTTCACCACATGTTTAAGTAGAACATTAATACTGAGTATTAAGGCTGCATAGAGCATTCCCATATTCACACTGCAGAATGCAGCTGGCCTGACTTTTTGTTGTGTATGAAAGATATGTCCGTTCAGAAGAAATGTGAGGATCACATGTGAAAGATTAAACAGTTGCTGGACACATGGTAATATTAAACTTAAAAAAAAAAGGATGATGGGAAACTCTTCATTCAAGAGGTTTAGAGGGCCTGGAGTTCCCCTAAGTGCTTAAACCATTGAAGGAGACTAATCGAAGATTACAGTTTAGTTTCTGTCTGCACTTTGCTTGTAGTTTGTTGTGGTTTAACACTTAACCAATACACTTTAGGCTGCCAGTGTCTAGCCCCCTGAAGAATGTGGCCTAGTTTCTGTCTGTGGTCCTTTGTCAAATGTTTGTTAGTGCTGCAGTTTAAGAGTTCTGGCTAATGATGCACCTTAAGTTAGCATTATTGGCGTGGTTTGTTTCTCTACAGCCCTGCACTAATCCACAAAATGTGGTTGAACCAATAGCTTTAACCAGGGGGTCACATCAGAAAGCACCTGTCTTTGTTGGCTTTTCTGTGCAACTAAGGAAGGAGCAGAAGCGCAGCATGGAATAGGCAAATAGAAGAGATGGAGCAAGTGATAGGGCTTCGTGTGATGTGTGTGGTGTAGCCCATGACAGAGAAGGGAAGTAACAAGCAGTGCATAGACGCTGTGGCTACGCAACTCTGTCTCTCACATATATTGACACACTCATACATATTTGCAACTAGTGAAATCAGCTCATGAACAGACGTGGCAGAAGTTCTCTCCCATTATGGTGAGTTCTACTTTTCCTTTTTTTTCCCCCACTCAGAGTTATTAGTGGGAAATGTTCAGACATGTTGGCTGTAGATCAGCAAGTAAAAGTTCTCATTGGGACAGGGTGCTGTGCAGTGTCTGAGTGGTAATCTGGGCTGGTTTATGGTACAGTGTGGGTAACAGTGTGGATTGTTTTTATTTAGCTTTTTTATTATTCATGCAGATTACATGTAGATGAGTTTCCATGATGTAATAGGCCACTGGAATAAGTTATAGTTTATAAAATTGTATATACAATTGAAATGTTAAGAAACGTGTCCCTTAGATTAATTTTACAAAATTACACAGTGACATGTTGAAACTACTTTGGAAGAAGAGGGGTTTTTTGTTGTGTTTTTTTTTTTGTGGTGTCATATGGTATTGGGTAAGCTTGCAATGTAAGGTTGTTATTTTCGCTTGCTTCATCAACAAAGGTTCCTCTTTGCTTTTTTTGTAAACTCTGCTTGACTAATGGTATAATAAGCAAGAACACTCCCCAGGTACAATATATAAACATCTTGTTCTTGATTGAAATACATAGGTATTCCAAACAACACCAGCCTATTTTCTTCTGATCATATGATCATACTTTTCATAGCAATACTGCCAGAGCATTTTAGCAACTCAATTTTTGTACAGCAATGTCATTATGCCAAAATTGAACCATGACAGGAGTTATGTGAAGCTCTGTCATGTGAAATATTGGAATTTCCATTCCATTTCTCTAAAAGTCAGCATGTCTGGACTGGTTGAAAACACACCATCATCACAAGCTAAGAGAATGCACAAGCTAAGAGTTAGTATAACATTACACTGGAGACAGAAAATACCATGAAAGCAATACTTCCTAAGTATGGAACTGTCATCTTTTTGTGAGGTTGCTTTGCATGTCATAAAGCCGGTTTGGTGAGGCTGTAGTGACAGGTTATATGGCCTGTAGCTAGGAGTACTCTTGCAGGAGAGATCTTGCCTTTTTGGTAAGTATCAGTTTTATGTGTAGAAAGGTGTTCACACTAATGAGCAGCAGTGAAAGACATATGAGAACTTATTGTTTGTTCTTGTGGCAAGCCACTCAGACCAACATAAGTGAGTTAAACAAGAGAAAGTATGTGAAAACTGTAGCATTCCTGGTCAAAACTCTTGGTTTCATTGATTTTTTAAGTTAACAGAAGTTAATAAAAAAAATCAACATGGAATAATGTTAAATATGACACATTTGCATACAAGCTTAATCTTCTACATTTTGAAAAATAAACTAATTTAACTCATTAGGCCCTATATAAAGTCGAGCAACTAATTAAGTAACTAATTATGTGACCCTAAGACATCTCAGGGTGTTGTACTTACACTAATCTAAGAGGCCAACTGATTATTAGCTGTTGCAAAAAAAGAGAAGACTAAAAACGTTTCAAATATGTCTCTGAAATGTCATTAAGCATGCCTGCCAGAGCTTATTAAGCATTAGCTGCTGGTAACGCAGGACATTTCATGGGGAAGAAAGGTTTCTACTAAACATCAACAAGTATGATATATGATATTTAGTCCCATAGTCAGTGAGGATACATAGGAAAAAATAGTCTGAATATAGTCTGAACAAGAACTCCTTCAAGAAATCAATCATGTTATATGCCCTTCAGTCCCCAGACTTGAATTATTATTGTAAATTGGTAATTAGACCTTTACCATGCTGTGCTAGCAAGACAACCTGTCAGAGCCAGAAGCGTTCTGCAGGAAAATGTTAAAAACAGTTATAAACAAAGAGAGAAAGACATGAGTCTAGGATTTCAGTCAAAGTTGGTCTTACAAAGTACTCACTGACAGAAAGCCCAAACATAAGCACATGCCACAGATTTTTTTGTTTTTGTCTATATGATAAATTCGACAAATAAATAATTGTTGTGTGTTAAATTTGCAAAAATATATCATATTCATCATTGCAAAGATGGTGTGGACTTCTTTTGACATAGGAAATTAAGTAAATATATTATTTGACCATAAATGTCCACTACAATGAATGAAATATCCTCCATCTGAAGTGAATTATTTTATAACCTAAGACACTGATTTCCCAAGAATTGATGCTTTTGCTGAAGCTACAGTTAAACTGCTCGTACTATAAAAATAGCGAAAGCGTAATAGAAATTGACAAATGCTGTTTTCTATATTTATAACACAAAGTTTCTCTTTCATCCACCAGCTGCTGATTTTTGAGTCAACAGTACAGCCTGTACTTCTCTGCTCTTAGTGGCATAAGAATACCTCCACTGTCCTTATCTGTGCTTCCTTGTGATAGGTCTGTCCCGATTCAAACAACGCTCATTGCATTAGGGCGTGTCTGTCAACCAAACACACACACACACACACACATCCTCTGACTCATCCTTTGATATTTTTTACATTTGCTTCTATTTCAAAGATGTGCTATTACTTTACAGTAAATTAAATGTCACGCATTTAAATTTAAAAATATTCTTTGGAGCAACACTTACTAAGAACCACCTTTGGTTCTGTAAATGAGCTTTCAGCTGATTATCCAGATTTGCTAATAAGGTGTGTTTTTAAAGTCATATCCAACATTTAGAACACCCTCTGTCAAACTGCATGTTTTGTTGATTTATTAAAGTGAAAATAAGTGCACATCCTCTACAGAGAACACACCCTATATTTTACGGCACAGTTTATTTTTATTTCCTGCGTTAAATGTTCTGGAGAAAGAAATGTGCCATAACCTTTGCACAGACTTTGTTTTATGGGTTTTTTTTTACTAAGATGTAAAATTATATAATTAAACAGCAATTGTGTGTAAAAATGAAGAAATGTATTCTCTGTTGAGGATGTGTATCTATTTTTCACTCAGAGTATCAACAAAACATGTAGTTTGACCAGGGGTGCCTACACTTTTGCATATGGACCTAATTGTTTGCTAGATTCACCTAGCTTATACCTGCAATCACTGGCCATTTAGGTAAATCTACAATATATAACTATGCTTGTTCCTGCATGAATCAAGCTGATCGGTTCGAATCCCAGGACTGTCAGTGTCACCACTGAGGTTCCCTTGAACAAGGTACCATCCCCACACACTGCTGTGTTCCTGACTGCCAACTGCTTCACTTGGTGAATGGGTCAAATACAGAGAAGGAATTTCACACTGTGTGCTGTGGTGCGGTGTGTTCGCATATCACTCTAAAGGGCCACTTTACTTTATTCACTTTGTAGACTGACAGTGCCTGACTGCAGCCCATTGACTGCTGCACAATATATCAGCCTCTATCTACCTTATCCTTTAACCAAAACACAGGAGCACTGACCAGACATTTTTCCATCACTGCCATGACACTGACATGATATGTACGCAGTGAAATCACAATATGATGAGAGTAGGTAAGTTCAAAGAGTAGACCAAGAGGAGGTTTGGGCCAGAAGTAGACAAGGGGCTTCCAAAGTGTATATATATATATATTTTTTTTTTTTTTTTTTTTTTTTGGAAAAGTCAGTGTCCAAAAACCACACAA
>JBBPCY010000023.1:10323964-10343287 GCA_037974405.1 Brachyalestes nurse | reverse complement strand
AAGGGGCTTCCAAAGTGTATATATATATATATTTTTTTTTTTTTTTTTTTTTTGGACAAGTCAGTGTCCAAGAACCACACCATAAATATATATACAGGCAGTATGTGCTTCTTGAACACTGACTTGTCCAAAAGGTAAAAGCTTGAGTTGAAACCAGTTAATTCATGTTATAATTCATGCATAAGTGCTGGAACTTGTGGTGTGGGGGTATTGGGCACCACTGCACTAGACTGAAGGTGATGTGAGGCACAACTTCTCTAAATCTCTTAAGCTTTACACTCATACATCTCGTTTAAACATCTACCAGGCGTTAAACTAGATGTTTAGTTCTTCATAACAATATTTAAAAAGCATTAAAAGGTTTTTTAGAGAATCAAAACTGATTTTTCTGTGGCATCATGCAAAGGGCTTTTTCTGGCACCTTTATGTAAAATGTGAACATTTGGGGAGACTAGCTATAGCTCTGTGAGAGTACATCTAAGAGAAAATTGCTTTATTATCCTATTAGATAAAAAGTGTACACAGAAACGGTACAATGTTAAAAGGGTTCATTTTTCAGAGTTTAACTTTTCTTTTTCATATTGAGTACAATTAATTCTGCTGTTTTACACTTAGTATGTTAACAGATAGCACTGTTTTCTTAAACTTCTGATAAACATTAATGGCTGTCACTAACCACATTAGTTGCAGTTTTGTAGGTTTCTGTTAATTAATCTGTTCTTCCCTACAGTGCATTTGTTTTTTCACCATTGATGGTCTTTAATTTTGTTCATTCTGTAGTTATGCCCTGAGGTCTTTGTAAATGCTGTCATATGTGCATTATATTTCTCTTAAAAAACAATGGCAACAATAACACTGAAGGCTAGTTTTCATAAAGCTACATGACATATATACGAACCTTTAATGACAGCTGACATAAACCTACATAAACATCTACAATGGGAAATTCCAACAGGCATTTTTATGCAGGATTTTTTGACAACTGACACTTGTTAGAATAAGCCTTTATAAGTGTTCATGACAGTTGTCATGAAAGGCTTACACAGGTGTTATAAAGCCTTAGGTAATCTTACGGCAGTTCTTCATGAAATGTACCATCCATTTCAGAACTGAGTCACTATTACAGTGTTAAGATTATGGAATATTTACTCAAGTGTAGAGACCCAATCACAGTTCAGTCCATGAACAAGTAAGCCCAGTTAATAATATCTGTTAATAATAGGTTAATAATATCTGTCACTTGCTGTCGTTCTTTTAGACAGACAACCACAGCAGTCCCATGGAAGATATGGGCCCTGTCTTTCATGCTTAGAGAATACTGCACAAAACTGTTGCTTATTCTCCTGCCATACTGGTGCCGCAACAGAGGTTAATTGCTGCCCCTCTGATTCACTCTCTGCTTTCTCTAGTGAGGCACTAACTGGGTTTAACTTTAGGCCTAGTAATCCTTCCCTCTTTAACCCATGAGCATTGCTAAATGTCTTGCTAGCTTGTGAGCTCCTTTTCATGGGCATGGCCAGGCACAGTCACTTAAGTGCCAGCATTCATGGCAGAACCAGGTCTTTATGGCACAGAGAGTATGTCTCCTTGTATGTCATATACTCCGCGGTTGGTTATGTCTTCTCCCCTTTTATGGAATTAGGGGCTTTTTGGTGAAATTTAGGCTTCCACTCTAAATGGTGGAGTTAAGACAATAGAAGGTCTATGTCTTGCCACTCTGCTGAGATTATTCCTTCATCCTGGGCAGTACAGAATAAAAGTGAATGCTACTTATGGACATAATTATGGTTCTGTGAGTTCCAGATGACAGACAGAGTTGTAAGTCACTCATAGCCTTTGAGGAAAATTCCTAGATGTCTTTCATATGTGTAACTGCGTGCCTCACCCATCATGTTTTGACCTGCACACAGAATACACAATGCACTTTAGACCAATCACCCGGAACCACTTTTACCATCGAAACTACCATGCATTACCATGTTTTATTTTGGTCTTAGGCACGATTTAAATGCTTTTTATTAAAGGTTTTAAAGTTGCTTCTAAGAAACACAGAAATATAGATAACTTCTATGTGAAATTATGAAGAATATAGAGTTGGAACGACAGTTGTCATATCATCCTCATTCTTAAAAGGCACACACCTGCGTTCCTGTCTTATACATACTTTGTTCTGAGATTTAGAATAGGAATTACAACAATATTTATTGTTGTATTTTTATGAGCAATAAAAATCACTGGACAGATCATTCTTAAATATGACCAGTTCCTTTCTTTTAATCTGCTGCAACTTATCAAAATTCATATACCTAAATATCATGTTGTGGGTATCATTGGGTATTAAGAAAATGTTTTATTGTGCAGTTATATTTTTTACAATGTCACCCGCTCCTAGCTAGGTTTGCTTTCTGCTGATTGGGCATCTGGTATGCAAGCAGCACTTTTATTCTTACTGTTCAGTGTATTTAAATGCTACCACATTTAATTTTGAAGTCTTGAGCACAAATTCAGTTTCTAGACACTGTATCTGTTGACGCTAAAATAGCCAGAGAGTGCTTGTTTATACTTCCTCTTCTTGGCTTGTTGAAAAAAAAACTGAAATCGCTACTAGATGTTCATGTTTACAGTTACATTATGACTAGAGTACTAAAAGGTATAAGGTGTTTTCCCTGAATATGTTTAATTACATGTGATAACGCAGCATACATTAAGCTATTGACATTAAGCATGTTGCTCATATGGCTTGCCACAGGATACAGTCATTCCTGTGAGGTTTTTATGTTGTTAAAGGTTAGAGTAGATTAAGGGACCAGGTCAGGTCAGGTCAAATATGTTTATATAGCACTTCCAAAACAGTTGCTGTTACAAAGCAGTTTTACAGAAATTCATGTCAAGCCACTAGTCCATGTGAGAGGCCATTGCCAAACTATTGCAACTTCCTGCTGTTATAAATTATGGTGTCAGATTTTCTCAGTTCCTGTGAGATCACAGCCAGGGTTAGACCATGAGTTTAGTGAAAAAAACTGCTAGCAACTCTCATAAGTCGGATACGGAGGGGCAGGTAAAGGTGTCAGCTTTAATCAATATATGTTTTTATAACTATATGACATGACTTTTTCAAGTGGATCTAAAACAATTTCAACTTTCTTATATTTATTTGATTCGTTTTTAAGAGTTAGAAAATTGGCGATATACTTGAGTGTTTAAAAGGTTCTATGTAAGATCATGTCAATTACTTAATGTAGTTGATTGAAAATTAATAGTATTCATTCTTATTATACAGATTTTCTTATTATACAAAATTGACCTTTACTATATTGCATAGTAATATTGAGGATGTAAGGAATTACTTTGTTTTAAAGACACACCCTTTTGTGTTTCTGATTTCCCACTATGTGCTTTTCACTCTTTTGATTTTGGCTTTTCACTTCTAGGACAACAAGTCAGATGTGAAAGCTATTATGGCACGCTTCCAAGCTGGAGGTGCCGCCATGGATGCGGGAGCAGGGGGACGTCCAAAAGCTGCTGTCCACCCCACCTTATCGGGTCCCGCAGTGCTGTCCAAAAAGCCTGTGCTGGAGACCAGCCTCTCAGGCAGTGCCGCTGCTAACTCTCACACACCTAAGCCCAGCTACCTTAAGAATACAGTCTCCACAAAGAGTGCTCCTGAGGCCCGAGAGCCCCTCAAACCTCAAGCACTTGTGAGCAGATTTGAGAACTCAAACACAAATGAAGACAGCAAACCTCCGTTTCCTAAACTCAAGCCAAAACCACCAGATGCATCCCAGGATGCTGAACAAAAGCCCTTGTTACCAAAGCCACCACTGCAGAAACCATCTATCAACACTGCAGCAGACCCCAAGCCCTTATTCCCTAAGCCACCACCTGTTGTAACCAAGCCTTCCTGGAGTCCCAAAGTTGAAGACAATGGAAACACCCCAAATGCCAATACTCCTCCAAAAATGCCAGCAGCTCCCAAACCAAAGAGTACAATCTCCATGCTCCGCCAGCAGCCAGACGAAGCTAAAGACAGGGAACCTGTTAAAAAAGCTTTCTCAGGTTCTGGTGTAAAGCACTCAAGCTTCCGTGTTGCCCAAAGTGCCTTCAACAAACAAGAAGACTCAAATAAAGATGAAACTAAACCACCAAGTACAAAGGATTTAGCAGGACCAAACCCTGTAATCGCACCAAAACCTAGCTATCAAAGAAAACCATCTGGGTCTAGCATCCAGACAGTCAATGACGATTCTTCAGCACCTCCAAAAAAGCCTTTACCTAATATTCTTGCCCTCGGCAGTGCCCCAAGCAAACCAAACAGACCACCCAGGGTGAAGCTTGAGAAGTTCAGAAAAGCTGCAGAGTCTCCAATTCAAGGTGAGTACTGGATCATTATGCTTTTTTGCCTTCGTTTATCACATGCTTTATTATTTATGAAAATTAAGACAAAATTGCTCAGTTATCTTAAAGGTCTTTACTGACAAAGTACATTTTTCTCTGACAAGAAACATTAGTCAATGTCACTTGCTGTAAAACATATCAAAAAGTAAAGATTCCAGCTTCTGCTTCTGTCAGAAATTGCATGGACTCATCATGACAGGTAACAGTAATTTAATTAAATTAACATTAATCTGCAAGAAACAAGAAGTTTTCTTTGCAAAGCAGTCAGCACTCAGAAATGTGGCAAACATGTGGACAGAGTGGTTTCTGTGGTCTAGTTCTGTTGCCTGCCCCGGGATGCGAAGTACAACGTGCAGTATCAGTCAACAATTAGATGACATGGGCTCCAGAATATTTACATGCAGTTAATCCCAGGGTCATGAAACATAAGGCAAAAGTTTCCTGTACTGCACAAGCTATTAACTTCCTCCTTTTGCTTTTTACTTGTTAGCTGAGCAAAAAACAGGGAAGCTTAAAATGGGAACAACGTTTAGAGAAAGGTTTCATTTTTAGCCTAAGTCATTGTGTTAGATCCTGCTTCAGTGTTACTCCAGTGCAGATTAGATGTTTGCAAGTGGCGATAGTAAATAATATTTCAGCCTATAATATTAAATGCTGTCAGAAAAGGCTATTTTCAGAAGACATATTTCACAGTAAAAATCCATCATACCAATATGCTTGTTTTGTCACACTAACAAGGCAAATGTATTTTATGAACTGAACTTTTCCTCTGAAACTGAGTATTAATGAGGACTTAGACTGTTAAACAATACTCTCTGGATTGCAAAAAACACCTAAGAAGGTATTTTATGGTGTAGCATCCCTTCAAAGAATGCAGTTCCACCACTCCACAGCCCAATCAACACTGTTTGGCACTGGCTGTGGTGACCTTAGGGCCATGTGCAGCTTCTCCGGAAAGTCCCACTGATGTCAGTGCTTTACCTTTAGACAAGCTGTGTGTGCAATTGAACCGTGCCATCAATATTTATAAATAGATGAAAAGTTGCTGAATTCACTAAACTAGAACGAGTAGGGTGAATTTGCTGGACACATCTGGACACAAAATGTTTTGAGATATTACAGCTCTTGGGGCCGGAACACAGTATTTATTTGCAGTAAAGTATGTACTATAGTTCATGCATTATATTGCTTAAAACATGTAACACATTTAAGTAACAGTAACCCCAAAAATGGTGGGTTGTAACAAATTAATAATTTTTAGGTCCTGAATTAAAGAAAGGAGGGCCCCTTCCCCCTCCAGGATCTCACCCCAGCAGCCATGCAGCCCCAGATGTGCCCCCCTGTTTACCCCCACGTCCTCCCGGAGCCATGTCAGTAACCTTTCATTGCCAAAAAACCAAATAAACAAACAATAAATAGATGGAAGTGATTGCAAATTAACTTTCATGTTTTTTATATTAGCATACTGCCTGATCAGGATGAGAATTATGATGATATTGGCGATCTGAAGGAATCATTTGGGGGTGAGTGGAGAGTAAAACTTACAAAACATTTCCCCACAAACTTACTTATTATTATTTGAAAAAGCTCAGAAAAGTACAAAATACTTTTGGTAAAATCTGAGTTGGTTAAATCTAATAGCATAGTTACAAATACCCAATTATTAGAATAGGACTATGCATTTAATATCTAACTTGCAATTTTTGTCTTTGTAGGAAATTCTGGGAAACAAGCTGAGGTAAGAAACTTGACCAGGGGTTTGACTGAAATAGTAATTATGAAATTGTACTGATTTTTTGTCCTCTCTTTCTTTCATTTGTACAGGGAAGTGGAAGTGATGAGGAGATGTATGAGGATCTTGATGAAAGATGGTAGGCAGTTTTTTGACCACATGTAGTTCTGTTTCTGCAGGTGATGTGCAGACACTGCTTTAAATTCAGAAATGTGGCAATTGCTAAATCAATTCTGGTCATTTCTAATAATATAACAAGGTCTGCGGCAGAGGCAAAGGAACAAGATAAGAAACGAGAAAAGGAAGAGAAAAAGCGAGTAGAGCAAGAAAAGAAAGATCAGAAGGAACGTGACCGAAAAGAACAAGAGGCAAGGAAGAAATTCAAGGTAAGTTCAGGATGCATCAGATTACTCTGTCAGCTTTCCTATTGTTAGTAGTAGTTGTGCAAGTTATCATTCTGAACAATGAATTGTTTCCCAAATGTTTGTGCTTGATTTCTTTGCAGCTGTCTGGACCCCTTCAGGTAATTCATAAAGTGAAGGCCAGAGTAGACTGTAAAGGAGGTAAGAATGACCTCAGCATTAAACAAGGCGAGCCTATTGAGATTCTACGCATTACAGACAACCCTGAAGGACGATGGCTCGCCAGGACACAGGATGGATCCTGTGAGTAGTAATATTAGGACAGATGACACATACATATCTAACTATACTTGATCCTAAGCAGAGCACAGTCTGAAACAACATAGGATCACTACGTTTATAATTCATAGTTATCACAGAGTGATCTGGACACACTCCAGACTCTTGTGTATTGTGCTGGAGATGGTGAAAGCCTCTTTCTGTTCATTTTTTCCCCCAGATGGCTACGTAAAGACAGAATCAGTTGAGATTGACTTTGATAAACTGAAGAATCAAGGCCTCTCTCTCCCCTCTCACATGGACCAAGACGATGGAGAGGTATATGATGATGTAGCTCCTCAAGACGACGTCAGTAGGTACAGTATTCTCAGTAGATACTGCATTCTGTCCAAATATGAATGCTATTACTGGGTGTTGGACAACACACTCTGAGTTGGCTGCTTATGCAGTACACCTACAATAACGTTCAGAAAACTGAAATCATATTAATAATTTTAATTACTAAGTAACTTACACAATGAAATGTTATAAAATTTACAGTATTTTGTGAATGAGATATAAAGTCATGGAAACATTTTAAATTATTTTTATAACATTGATTACATCACAAACCAATACATTTTTATAGTAAATTATTGATACAAAATTAATATGAATGGCTGAATTAGTATGAATTAATCAACAAATTTCAAATAAGCCATTCTGGATATTTATTTTATTTTTTGAGTTCTTTAGGTTCTTTGTGCTACAAACATGGCATATTTTGTTTCAAGGTGAAATGAGTAAACATCTGTGTGCAACTTTTTCTATTATTATGGAATCAATTACCATTAATTTCATTACTGTTACAATCTCCTACAAACAGTTTGGAACCTATATGATATTTGTTTCATATAAGAATAGTGTTGTACATGCGAAAAAGGTTTACATATACTGTCTACAGTCCATCTGTTGCTGCACAGTTTATCAGCCCACATTCATCCTGACCATGAATGAAAATAAAGCTCTACAGGATCACCACAGACCAGATACTAATTGAGTGGTGGACCATTCTTAGCACTGCACTGATATTAATGTTAGTGGCATTTTAGTGGGCGTTTGAGTATAACAGGCACTGTAGTATTCATAGGCGGTTCTAGACGGGGGCCAGCGTGGCCCAGGCCCCCTGTAGAATTGCTCCTGGCCCCTGTTATGGCCCCTGCACTGAACAGCCAATGATTTATATATTTATTTCTTATCACGACATGCGCTGGCTCGAAGAACGGAACTAACGCTACGTGTGGTCTAGACGGACTGCTTAAAGCGCTACACACTCGCGCTGTTATCTGCAGCCAGAGCCTTCTCAACAGGCGCGAATTGTAAACTTCGGTTGTAAATACAGCTGTAATACTCTGATCCTTTTTAGGATTCGGCACCCTCTGAGTCAATAACTAAACTGATCCGGGTGTGTGAGTCACTTGAGTCAATATTGCCAAATCGACAGCTGTGAACTAAAATGTTTGAATCGTCTTTTAAAAGAAAGTAAAATGCCTTGTGATGAGAAGGAATCACTTTTAAATAAAAAACACAATAAGACAAGGCGATTCAGCGGTATTTGATCGGTAGACTCGCTCATTAGTGTCGTTCAGGGAGCACTACATGCTCGTTTGAGCGATTCAGATTCGGCTGTGAAACCGGCGGACTCACTGACTCGTGCTTTAGGAGCGCTAACCCGCTCTCTGAGCGATCCAGATTCCGTTGTATATTTTCGGCTGTGGGAAAAGTTAACCGGCGGACTCACTGACTCGGCCTATGTGGTTTAGGAGTGCTAAACCGCTCTCTGAGCGATTCAGATTCGGTTGCATGTTTTCGGTTGTGAAATTTCGGCTCTGACTGAAACAATGAGTCAACTAGGAGGATTCAACTTTGCAGGAAGTTTGTACGATTGTAGGTTTGTAGGATATAGCTCATTTTTAAGTGTGGTGGTGCAAAGTTATACTGCTATTATGTTATGCAACAATTGATGTTTTAATGATGATAAGATGTATTTATGTGACAGTGTTTACAATTTAGACATGGTGTAGTTAGGACTCAAAGGATTCGGTTCAATGGAGACCTCAGATTCATGACTTATGAGTTAATGGATCCGGGTGATTCACCCGGGTGAGTCATGAATCACACACTTCTAGCCCTAAATGGACTAATTGCAAAGAGGCGTTTCTCAAGGAGTCACAATCGCAGAATTCTGCCAAGTGCACATGCAAATACTTTATGGGATTTTGAGACCACTCACAGTATGTGAATTCCTTTTTTCTTTCTATTTTTCCTCCTTACTAGAGTGAAATAATGACATAATGTGATTTTAAAAGACAGTGTGATTTCATGCTGTGAAAAAGAACTGTAATGAAAATAAATGAAAAGCTAAATATAAAATAAAATATATAAAATAAAATATTGACCTGTTTTGCCGTTATATGTGCCCCCTTCCTCTTCTTTCTAGTTGCCTTCTTGCAACATATATCTAGCTACACATCTAGCTCTTTCTCACAGCAATACCTCAAATAGTTCACCACTCAAATAAATCTAGCAGTGGTCCTAATGAAGGGGTTTGAGAGTGTGCAGCAACAGATGGGCTACAGTCAGCAGTCCTAACCTACAAAATGCACCTAAGGGGCAGGTTTTTCTGACAAAATGCACAATGAGAGTAGGGACTTCATCTTATTATTTTAATTACTGGTTTTACCAGTTTGGGTTTATTGAAATAATTCTCATTTTTAATTTCAGAAAGAACAGTGGCCCAGGAGGTAAGTCTGAACATTTTTGCTCCTGTACCAACAGAAAATAGCTTGTAGGATTGCAATAAAAGATCAAACTCAAGAAGGTGTAAATTTTAACCAGGCCAAGGGCAAGCATGTGTGAATGCTACACACAAAAGATATGTGAATAATACTGCCCCCTGCTGCCCATAGTTGTTCTACCTCCACCACCAGAGGGAGATGGAGATGTGTATGATGATCCGGATGACCCCAGTCTCATGGTCAGGTGAGAATGACATTGTTATAGCTGTGCACTGTACTAATATTAAAGTGATATGTAGAAACTGAATACTGTTGATGTTAATTGTACAGCCTAACATATCGGGTGTCTGTCTCACCATACCACATCTTAACACTAGCAACCCGGAGCCCAGGTTTCTTCACAAACCTCGCAGTTTCCTTCGGATGCTAAAAGTTCCCACTGAACGGAGAAAAAGTCCTGTCTGCAATAATGAGTAATTGCCATATTAGTAAGACGGAACCAGACAACATTCTTCCTTCAAATTATAACCCCTTGACTCAATCAGTCTACTTAATGATTTTCATGAGTTCCAGCAGTTTCAATCTAAATACACTCAGAATCACACTTGATTATGAACAAAACCAATCTGCAAGAAAATTCTTTAACATTTCATCATTCTATCCTTTATTAATTAGTGTGATTGACTGAGACATATATTTCCTCCCCTTTTTTCTTTCTAATCAAACTCTTATTTTCACTATTGGTTTAAAAACATTTATTAACTGATATATTTCAACTGATGCAATGGTAAAGTGGATATTTCTTTATCTGCAGGGTGCCTCCTCCGCCACAATTCAATCAAGATGGAAACCCAGGTTAGATTATTCATTGGCTTGGGTAGCTATGCACAGGAATCTTCTTCATAGATGTAATCGATTTGCACTTAGATACTTAGAAAATCAACAAAACAAAAACAAATATTTATTTTTGTGATACCATTCATGGCTGTCTTGCTTTTATTTGAAAAAATGCGTTATTCACTCTTCAAAGGAAAGGTTTCAAAAATAATTATTTGGAGCAATAGATGAAAAATTGCTCCAAATAGATAGAAAAAAGCTTAGTTAACGTCCTTTCCTAGAAACATATTTTAAGGCTATCGTCTCTATTGTCCATTTACCTGAGCGCTAATTTACCCAAAACAAGTTCTTTGTACATGCAGTTGTACTTGATTCTGATTCTCTGGACATGATGGGTTAATGGGCACATCATATAAACTATTCAGTTAAATTCACTCTAAAATGTTTTTTTTGTTTTTAACTGTATGTTCATCAGATAAGTCAGCACCTGTCAGTGATGAAATTTATGATGATGTGGATTCTTTCCCACCACCCCCTCCTGTGAGCAGGTACACGCTCCGCACCATTTGTAAAATCATTTAAACCACATAATGAATAAACGATGGTTAAGAACAAGTATTCACATTTTGTTACTTTGTAAAGTTATTCTTTCCTGAAATTTTTCCCAGCCTGCCACAGAAGCTAAAGTCAAAAGGTGAAAATAAGACAGAAGACCTGAAGAAGCAGAAGAAATTTGAAAAAGAGGAGAGGGACTTCAGAAAGAAGTTTAAGGTACTGCATGCAGGGCCTGTTTCCTGGACCAAGGCTAAGCCTAAGCCTCGACTAAAAAGTGTTTTTAATGTGCTGTAATCTTATTTTTTGTTCTATGGAATATATTAACAATTTCAATTGTTTTTTAGTTTGAAAAGGAGATCCAGGTGTTGTACCAGGTGACAGCAGCGGGCACTAAAAAGGCCGGTGGAAAGGATCTGTCTGTGCAGGCTGGAGAGGTCCTGGATGTCATCAGTAAAGCAGAACATGACAAATTAATCTGCAGGAACAAGGAGGGCAAGTGTGAGTAGTGTGATTTCTCACCCCAAATGAAATTAATTAAACATAATGAAATGAAAACAGGGTTAATGCTTAAATTTGCCTGTTTTCAGTTGGATATGTCTCAACGAGCATCATCCAGTCTGAGTAAGTTTATTACTAAATTTGTTATATATGATATGATTTTCTATATATTTAAATAACTTAATTATAGTGGCATATAATTTGCATAGAGAACATGTGTTTTCTGCATCCACAGGGATAATGACATCTATGACGACATTGGTGATGGTAAGGTTGTGTTTTTGCTGAAACAATGAGATAAAACAGAATTTTGGAAAAAAAAATTGCATGATTAAAATGGACTACAGAATACTACAAGTGTAATGATGCAAATACCTTTAGGTTTGATTTGATTTTTGATTCTGAAGACAAGATTTATTTATTAATATAGGTCATAAAAATGGCTGACCTCAACAGTCTGTGTTGTGTAATATGCAGATTGAGCTAGTTCAGATAAATAGAAATAGAAGCTCTCAAAAAGTGTCCTAATGCCCGTCATGTCAGCTATATAACCAAATTCACTCCAAAAACTGATGTGATCCAAAACAATTATATCTCAAATATATAATAGAAGTATTAATACCAAATACTGTTTGAAAAAACCCATCACATCAGCATGGGTGCATGTATTGCATAAGCCCTGCCCCATCCCCAGCTTCCTTTACTAGGACAAAATGAAAGCACTGTCAAGTGTAGATCACGGATAGGGGTGTCCATAACATACAGTATCTAAGGACCTCTCGGAAGAGGGTGAGGGGCATATTGGTGGTACAGTTTTACATTTCAACACACTGTTTAGGATGTTCTTTTATCTAGGTTTTTGATACTGTACTTTAATCATTTATGATGACCTCCTCTGACATTCCTAAAGATTTGATGTGACAATATAGTCAATATAACCAGCGAATGAAACAAACACTACTGAATATAACTAATTTATGGATTAAATCTATCTTTACAGATTGCATCTATGACAATGACTAAGGACTTCTGAAAACGACAGCCTCTTCATGCAGCTACTGATTTAGGGCTTGTTTTGTTGTATTGTATGGCAGTTCATGTTGGGCTTATTTATTGCACATACAAGTGAGCAAGATGCAGTCAGCATGTAATCCAACCAGAGGTGATACAGGTCACAACTAAGATTTTACAATGTTGAAATTTTGCATAGGTAATATTTCCACTCTATTACTGTTACAAATGACACAAGTATTTATAGATATACCAGAACCAAAAAAAGCAGCGAGGCTAATCCTTTCCTCGATCCAATATTTTTCATGTAATTTGCATTAAATCAATAATGCCATATATATCTAAGAGGCAGTATTTTGTATCCCATTTGTACTTTTTGGGCTTTAATTTTTGTAGCCTGCAATACTGCACTGTTTCGTTTTAATAAAGAATGTTCTACACCAAAGCAGAGGTTTGTTCATTGATGCAATATACATCAAAACAAATCAAACTGTGTAAGTTAATCTGAAATTTATCTGCTAATGCAGTTTTCCACACTGCTGACATACTATCATCTGTGAACAGGAATATAATTAAGACTTCATTCTATGACTACTTCGTCTGTTTTTAGCCATTATGTACTTGGCCTATTTTTAAATAGAAACAGAATATCATGAGTGTAGAAACCACAAAAGCAAGACTGAACAAACTGAAGTTGTATGAGACGTTTAAGAGTGACCGTATAGGCATGCAGCAAAACGCTAATGATACATAAGCTTCTATTAATTACAATAGCCCCAGAGCTCTAGCGCAACTAACTTAAATGTCACCGATATGACTCTCAGCTCATACCACCCAATGAAAGTGATAAAACCCATCACCAAACAATTAAAGGGATGAAACCCAATGATGGCGGAAAACATAAGAGAAAATATCACAGCAACACATTTGGAAACCAACATTTGTATTTGGTGCTTCTCATGGTCAGATAATAAGACTGATTAACTTGTTCATAACTTAGAAAGTACGTTAAACGTTAAGCACAGTAGCCATGCACAATGTGCAGTAGATAACGCAGAGTTTGGTGACAAGGTATCAACTTACAAAAATAAAAATATTATGTACAAAAATGTATCAACCATTTTAATAAACAACATACATATTACAATATTTGTCCTCCCCAGGAAGAACAATGAAATTATCATTTGTACTGAAAACTCAAGCCTTACTACTTCACCCTAGCAAATGTACAGTTTGCTGATTTACTTATTCTATTACAGCATGTACAATATATTGTTCGGGCAGCCTTTTAAGACAGCATATGGTGCTAAATTACACATGTGTATCCCCTTGGATATGTCTTTTAGCTAATGCAGCAGCTTAAAATCTTGAGCCTTTTTAGCCTCATTTTACAATGAACATTTTCAACGGCTTTAGGTTGGGACATCTAGTCATGCTTTACCTAGAGAAGGAAAAATGGCTTATTGAACACGAAAGCATGTCAGATATTTAAACACACAGAAAAAGTGACATTTCCAGAGCGCAGTAGATCTGGTTTCTTACCGCAGTAGATCTGGTTTCTTAAGTGATAATGGTAATGATTATGAAAGACCAATGTAAAATGTGAAACTGAATTAAACAAGCAGTTTGTATGAATGAGTTTAGAGCTGAAGTTTCATGCTTAATGAGAAAAATGTTGGAACAGGTTCTAGGATGTTTTTTTTTTTATTGTTTCTATCAAACCCATGTCAACTAAAAACTGCTCTGATGATCAAAGCTGGTGAAGCGTGCCTTAGGTGCTCCAAACTCAGATTTTTACAGTATATAGCATTAGTAGAATATATTTTTAGATATTATATAGTGTATAGTTATACAGTTGCCTTTATGCATGTGCCAGCCCAGCTGATGTCCTGCACATTTGTTTTGGCACCCACTGTACTGCCAATTCTCCATCTGAACATGTCTTTAGATTGGAGTGTACTTGTAGTGCGTGTTCAACAAACAGGTTAAGATAATATTATAAATTTACTTTAAGCCTGTTAAACTGTTCTGTTTTCTTCCCTATGCTTGGGGCTTTTTTCACTGCTTACCATTCAGACTCATTCAGAAATAAGCAAAGGTAAACTGTGTGTTTTCAGAACAGAAAAGTACCATAACGCTCACTAAGCTGTAGATATGTCGCCTCTTCAAAACTAACAGCAAAGAGTTCTAGATGCAAGGCCCTTGGTCATTAAGCTGAAACACAACTTAACATGAACTCCACCGGAAACTTGAACAAAATCTAAAGTACTTTCACATATAAAGTAAGTACTAGAAACCTTAAAAATGACTAACTGTGCAGACCTCTGCATAACTTTCCAGCAACTAAACCTAAATCATTTAAAATTAATGGGCAAAGATTGTTTACTTCAAATAAAGCATTAATCATGACTGATAGGATTGCATGATATATTGCTTACTGATCATTGTCATGATGGCACCCTTCAATATACTGATAGTACTGAATTTTACAATATGGGCCCCTAACCAATCAATGAATGAAAGGAGACATATTATGCAAAACTCACTTTAGTTATAATAGGTCTATAGGCTATACTAAACATGTTCATGAAGTTCTTTGCACAAAATTACTCACATAGAGAAATCACTGGGTTTATTCTTCCCAGTTTTGGTCCATTTTTAAATTAACCGTTTAGAAAGAGGGCCCTGTGTGGCGTCTCATGGGGGCCAATTTGCATAGAACCGCCTCTCCTCTATCGAGACCCCACCCACTAGATTTGTTGAAGATCCACTATTTTATCTGCTAGTTTTACGAGCATGGATAAGCTGAGCGCTACGGCTATAGTCAAAGGCAGGTCACACACAAAGTCTTGTGGTGTTGCAAAGAACAGCACAAATCCCTCCACCTTCTCCTAGACAAAGAAAACAGAAGGACTGCGTGGACCCATTTCATTTTCGATTGCCATATCCCAGCAACAATCGGTTTCGTTCTACCTTAACGGAATGGAAAATTCGAATAAGGAGTTAACTTCAGCGTTGTGGGGATCTGTACCTGCTGTCTGTGACAAGTCAGTAGATGAGGGAGATGTAAGTACTTTCAAATAATGACTTTTGTGTTTCTATCGCAGTTAAGTTTCCTTTTGTTACGAGCCGCGTAAGGAGTGGGTGGAGTATGGGATGGCCAGCAACAGCTTATTTGCATGAAAGGGACAGAGCCCTGAAATGGCTTGTTTTGAATGGGACCCAAACTGTGAAGAATAAACCTGGTTATCTGTCTTTGTGAGAGTGATTTTGTACAAAGAACTTCATGAACATGTTTTGTATAGCCCAGACCTATTATAACTATTATAAAAAAAGAGAGTTTTGCGTAATAGGTCCCCTTTAAATACAGCGGGTAAAATAAGTATTGAACACCTCACCAAGTAAATATATTTCTAAATATGCTATGGACATGAAATTCACCAGATGTTGGCAACAACCCATCTAATCCACACATGCAAAGAAATCAAACCATAGATGTCCATAACTTGTGTAATAAAATGGAATGACACACAGAATGAGCATTGAACATGCTTACTGAAATTTAATACTTTGTACAAAAGCCTTTGTTGGTGATGACCACTTCGACACCTCCTGTATGGAGAAACTAGCTGCATACACTGCTCAGGTGTGATTTTTTTTTTTTTTTGGCCATTCTTCTAAACAGTCTTCAAATCCTGAAGGTTCAGTGGGCCCCATCTATTAACTCTGAGCTTTAGTTCTTCCCATTGATTTTCTAAAGAATTCAGGTCAGGTGATTGGGTGGGCCATTCTAGCAGTTTTATTTTCTTTCTCTGAAACCAATTGAGACTTTCCTTGGCTGTGTGTCTGGGATCATTGTCTTGCTGAAACGTCCAGTCTTCATCCTGGTAAATGGCAGCAGATTTGCATCTACCAGATGGTTCATATGTGACCAAGATGTAATTCTATAAAGAAGGCCTTGGCTCCAAAGTGCTCAGCTATGCCACCTGGTGCCTTCCACACCAGGATATACTGAGTCTGGATTAGGGATGAGGCATGATTTTCGAATAGTTGAATATTCGATATACATTCGAATATCGAATAGTTATTTTGAATACCGTTTTAGCCATATCTCACTTAAGGGACTCTGGAACATGGAATAGAAATGAAGACGTTTCCCAAACAATATTTCATGTAATGCATTAATTCAGCCTGAAGGTGTTGCTAACAGTCAAACTCCCTACAGGCATGGTAGACTAGGCCTTCTTAGCTCATAGCCTAAAATAACAGAAGAAGAAACTATGAACTACTATGAATACTCTAAATAAGCAGCATGGCCTCATCTGTGGTTGTAAGTGCAGGAAGGATCCTACAGAGCAAAACCTATATCCCTAACCCTGGTCCTGCACTCTCAGTATCCTCAAGGGTACATCTTTGATCAGAGGACAAAATTGTGCCATGTTGTAACATATAACAATGTTATTTTGACCTTCATTAAATGATGTCTGTTTCAGATGGACCAGCAAGTCTTCTCCTACTTGGTCCAGACACAATCACAATAGGAGTGCCTGCTAGTTTTTTGTGTTTGGCTCAGTGTTCACCTGAATGCAGTTATACAGTTGGTTTGAATGGCCAAATTGGAGAAGGTGACGAGCTTGCTTTCGTCTTAAGACAGTGGGAGAGTGTCAACAAAACAGTGACATGCACAGCCAAAAATTCAGCCACAGGAAGTTCCTCCAGTATCAGCAAAACAGTACTCACTTTGGGTAGGATATTAGACTCTTATGCTAACTTCTCCATTTGAGAAGGAACACCAAAATGCAGAATTTTGTTGTATACTTCTGTTGTGTTTCTTTTCAGAGGGGCCAGTAAATGTCTCCATCAATGGCCCACACTCTTTCACTCCAGGTGAGACTCAGCAGTTCCTTTGCTCTGCCACCTGCAAGCCCTCCTGTAACTACTCCTGGGTTGTTGATGGAGTTTCAGTTGCTGGCTCTGGAAATGAGGTAGTCATCAAAGCACCTTCAGGCGCCGCCTCAGGAACCCTCATCTGCAAGGCCACAAACAGCATATCTGGATTGTTTGTAACGGCAATACAGCAACTGGTTGTTCCAAGTACAAGTAAGTGCCAATGTTTTTGTTTTCCGCAGAGTAGCACTGTTCATAAGTAGTCATGTAGAACCACAAATTACAGGACCAGATTAACAGATCAAAATAGCCTACTACACACACACACATTTTTTTCTATTGTATGCTAAATTCACATGGCACATGGTCATAAATGTTGGAGACTGGATACTATGTACAGTATGCAGTATATATTGGAATAGTGTTTTTAGTGTTAATTTAAATACATGCAATGTCAGTGATTTAAGAAAAATCATAATTACCAGAAATACATACTTCAAGGATGGGACCATGAATAGGATGCTGTGCTAACACCCTCTCAGAACTGCAAGCCATCAGCTCGGAAAACCAACTGATGTTACAGCTTTTAGATTTTTGATTGAATCAGTGGCGGTTCTAGACCAAAATTACCAGGGGGGCTGAGCTGGTGCCTGTGTGTTTTTAGGGGGGCACATAAAATGGCAAAACAGGTCAATATTTTATTTTATATAAACTCAGCAAAAAAAGAAACGTCCTCTGACTTTCAACTGTTTTTACTTTCAGTAAACTTAATGTGTAAATATTTGTATGAACACTAAAAGAGTCAACACCATAAGACATAAACTAAAAATGTTTCACAATGTGTCCCTGAATGAAGGGAGGCTCAAAATCAAAAGTACCAGTCAGTTGTTGCTGGTGATGTCTGGTAAGGACCTGCCTTACAACATACATACAGTGGGGGAAATAATTATTTGATCCCCTGCTGAATTTATAAGTTTTATAAGAATTTATAAGAAAATATAGTCTCTACTTACTGAGGTGGTTTCATTTTTAAGGAAAGAGACAGAATATCAACCAAAAATCAAGAAAAACATGTTGCATAAAAGTTGAAATTGATAAATTGATTTGCTTGTCATTCAGTGAAATAAGTATTTGATCCCCTACGACCCAGCCCAACCCGATCTCACGACTTTTCGTGCAGCCATCACGAAATATATTTTAATCCAAATACGTGCTGCGATCACGATTTAGGGCTTTTTTTCGTGCTAGGACAAAGCTTCACTTTTTCGTGCTAGGACAATGCTTCACTGACCTGTGTATTTTAGGGTTAATGTTAGGTTTAGGGATAGGGTTAGGTTTAGGGACTTTCGCTGTCTCACGGGATTTCAACCTGTTTTAACCGCTTTACAAACAAATACGAAAAGGAATCAACTCATTATTTCTCTCCTACTGTCCCTCAGTCACCAGTTACCCCCGATACTGCCGAAAATACAGGGTAGTGAAGTGTTGTCCTAGCACCAAAAAAAGCCCTAAATCGTGATCACAGCACGTATTTTGAAAACTCATGAGACCGGGCTGCCCAGCCAGACTTCTGGCTCCCACAGACTGGCTGTGTGTCCATGTTGCACACAGATTACAATCGATCTATCAATTACAGATACTCCTGATCTTAACTTATAAAGCACACCTGTCCACAGACTCAGTTTCTTCCATTCCAACCTCTCCACCACCAAGGGCAAGACCAGAGAGCTGTCAAAGGACGTCAGGGACCAGATTGTAGACCTGCACAAGGCTGGAATGGTTTACAAGACCATCAGCAAGAAGCTCGGTGAGAAGGTGACAAATTGGTGCGATTATTCGGAAATGGAAGAAAAATATAACGACCATCAATTGCCCTAAGTCTAGAGCTCCATGAAGTATCTTGCCGCATGGGATGAGGACAATCATGAGAAAGGTGAGGGATCAGCCCAGAACTACACAGGAGGAGCTTGTTAATGATCTGAAGGCAGTT
>JBBPCY010000023.1:10291698-10319339 GCA_037974405.1 Brachyalestes nurse | reverse complement strand
CTGTGGAGGAGCTGAAGCTTCGAGTTGCCAAGCAGCAGCCAAGAAACCTAAAGGATTTAGAGAGTTTCTGTAAAGAGAAGTGGGCAAGAATCCCTCCTGAGATGTGAGCAAACCTGGTGACCGACTGATTGTTCCACATTAAGATACCAACCATTTTCTTTTATAGGCCTACACTAAATGGCCGTGTTTAGTGCACTTTTGGAATACATATGTATGAGGATTGGTGCAATACATAATATAAACAATATGTCATTTTAGAGTATATTTTCAATGACAATGTTTTAATAAAAACACTAAATCAACAACAAATAAATATAAGAGAAAATGCAATACAGTAACTACTTATAAGTTTCTCTTGACCTTTGAAGTGCAGGACATTGTTTTCTGTTGGTAGGTTGGGAGGCAAACCTTCAGTTTTTGGGACTGTCAACCAAACCTTTCTATAGTTCAACTACAGAATTTTTAAAATCTGTTTGAATTAGTTTTCTTCATAGCAATCTCTCAAAGCAAATAAATAAATAAATAAATAAACAAAATATTTTGTCTCAACATTGTCTGAACACATTCAGTTAACTGAATAGAATATCAAAGCATATTCGAACTATTGCAGCTGACTGCAGCATACACCAATGTGTTCTGGAATATTCTGCAGACATAATGCAGGTTAATTTAACATTTATTTAAGATTTAAGATTGATAACTGCTGATATTACATTGTTTTTACACTCAGTGTCTTTATTTAACACATGCAAGTTTTGTTACTGTACCTTCAAGACCGACATAAGAAAAATAACTTCAGTTTTGACTGGCCGCCCTGTACTGTGTTTCAGAAAGCAGTCCAGGGCTGAACCTTTCATTAGGATGTCAGAGCGAATGGGGCAGGGCTAAATCTTGGCCATCACAAAAGCAACGGATTTAAAAATAAGCTGTTTCTGCAGCTTAGTTTCTGTTTGTGGATTGCATGGAACAGTGAGTGAATGATACGGTTTAAAACATTCTCTTTACACACTGCATCTTCACTACAACTCTTTAATTGAAAAGAGTGAGGAAATTTTAAAACACCCTCATGCTATATATTGATTAGCTGACAGTGAAATATATATAAATATAAAAACAAACCTCTTCTGTTAGGGTAATAGGATAACAACTCCGAACAAAACTTCTAGCCTGCATGTTTTAGATATGTAAAGTCAAAGTTACATTTGTATGTGCAATTAGTAACTAGAGTACTGAGTGGTTTGGCTGTTGAGGCACTTTGCTAAATTGTACAACAATACTTACAAGTGTGTGGGAGGTTTATTCCTCTTATTCATGTGCCCGCATGGCCTGCTGAATACATGTCCTGTTCAGCTGCAGTCATCTGAGCAGAAGAGTAGAAGCAGGACACATACATACTGACAAGGCTTTGTCTGGGGCGTGTGCATTTGTTATACAGAAGAATCAGCAGGGCGTGAAGGGGCATTAGCAGTCATTTCTGTGTATTAGGAGGGGAAGTCATTTGTGACTGGGGCTGACCAGTGTAGGAGAGGGAGGGTAGACCAGAGCAACGTTCACTCGTTCTGAGCCGTTCTTCGGGCACACAATTTCGGTCAGTCCCTCTGGTCGAGGTTGGCTCAGCAACTCACCTGCAACACATAGGCACACAAAACACGTAACACATCAAAGACTGATGACAAAACTTGAGTTTTTTAATTATGCAAATAAATAATAATCATAAAAAATAAAGTTTAATTAAATATTTTGTTCCAAAAGTGACTGTATATTTATCTATATGTTCTACAGATGTATCTTGTTTAAGGATTAAAGATGTGTCTTTGTTTAACAAAACAGTGACCCTTTTCCTGACATTGTCCTTTTCAGTTCTTAAAAAAAAACCCATTTTTTGCCCACTAGAGAGCGCCAGCTTCGCATCCATTAAATTCTATAAGTCTCAGAGAACTGCATCAGCAGGGGGGTTCTAACTGATGGGGAGTGTGTGGGTCATGGAAGTACAAGAGACACTGATAAAGAAAAGCTCAGCTGTTGTGTCAGAAGTCACATGTTTCGTCTGATTAACTGAAATACAGAAAAATACTATGAGTAATGCCACAATCAATGCCATGTGATTTTCTCCAGAAAGACACTCCTGCTACACACACACACACTCATAGTTCCTTGTTTCTCATTTCTGGAATGATTTGTTACTTAAAGAACCTTTCAATTGATGGTTCTTTAAATATGTTGTAATGGGGATATGTGGGTTAAAAGCACTTTTTTAAAAACTGAAAGCATGTACCAACTAAGGCCTCTTCCTATAAACTGAAGTTCTAGTGGTGATTCACTATTTAAAAAAAGGTTGTTTATAGGATTCCAGTTAATCTGTGGCTTAGATACTGACCCAGTATCAGCTCTGTAAACTGTAAAGCGCCTGTTCACATATTTGGAACATGAGTTTTTATGTCTCACTGAATCTGCATTAACTTGGACCTCATGATTACTATTCTGTATACTGTTTATCATTTATCAGAGTCTCAGGTTCATGTGTAAATGTACACTTCAAACATGATTTGCTACTACAACTGCTTGGCATCCGAGTCTGACTAACTCTGAATAAACTGTATGAATCAAACCAAGATTTTATATGGTTAAATGGAAGTAATCTTGACCTGGAAGCATCTAGCAGCAACCACAACTCAGTCACAAAGAAGAAGATAAAATAAATAAAAATAAATAAATGAATGTATAAATAATAAATAAGTATAGAGTACCAAACTGTCTCTGAAAGCAACAACGGCACAATAACTGGGCATCGGGTGCTTCATGGCTGAGCAGCTGTACACAAGCTTAAGATCACTATGCACAATGCTAAGTGTCAGATGGAGTGGTGTAAAGCACACTGCTATCTGGCAGTTAAATAGTAGAGAGTCAGAGGAGCACTAATGACTGGAAAATGCATAGTGCCTTCAGTAAAGTCTGGTGGGGCAGAGATAATGGTCTGGGGTGTTCTTAGGGTTTGGGTTATTTTCCTTAGTTCCAGGGAAGGGTAATGTTAATACAGCAGCATACAAAGACACTTTATACCACTATATGCCTTAAATTTTGTGGACAGAGTTTTGGAAAGAACTTTCTGTTGCAGCATGACTGTACACCTGTTTATAAAAACATGGTTTGATGGGTTTGGTGTAAAGGAGCCCAGACCTTTGTCAGGCCTTCTGTTATCAGGAAACGTAGTATTTATTAAATGTAAGAGTTCTTATTTAAACTTTGAGGCAACCAACAAATACTTCATAAATATTTTCATTAAAAATTTTATGGCTTTACCTTTCAGATATTACATCTAACAGAGGCTTCACAACAATCAGATTTGAATTAAAATGGTAATTATACATCTGGCAGCTGCTCACTGATATTTTATTGACATCTGGGCTAAACTGAAGTAGTTGGTATAGTTTTGTTAATGCGTGGCTCTCCTTCAATGAACAGCACAGCTTCAGGAATATACAATGGACACTACACAACATGCAAGCAGCTTAATTTCAGTTTCTCGGCATATATTAATTATCCAATAAGCCGCATCATATTGAAGCTAAATGCTAGAGATCATCAAAATAACACTGAAGCTTAAGAGCCCACTATAGTGATCAAGCACAATAAAAGCTTAAGTCAGTGCTCCATGTATTCTGTCTCTAAGTGGCGCATGGAGCAATGGCCTGTCCATTGCACCACTTAAGCCATTAGTCCTATTGATTTTCTGCTGCTTTACCCTTTGCACAGATAAAGAAGGGGTGGAGCTGGGCAAGGCCATGGCCTCACCACTAAAAAAGCAAGGCTAAAACAAGATCAGCAAACAACAATTTTCCAGTATCAAGAAAAGGCTATCTGGCACAGGGTCAAGGTTTCATTAAAGGACCAGATGTGTTGCAAGCTGTAGGCTGAAAGATATGGACAAAATAATGTACTACAATTATGCTGCTAAAGTGCCTTGCAGCACTTTGCTGAAGAGCAGTATTTATAAAGCAAAATGATACCTACATAAACCTTTCATGACAAGCAACATTAACCTACATAAACTTCTTCCAACCAAGTATCTGTTGTTGTAAGAGCTGGTTGCTTCACAGCAAGTGTTACGAGAACCAACACTTGTAGGCAGCGCTTGTAGCCAACACTTGTGGGGGGGGTCCTCGGAAGGGGTGCCGACAGGATTCTGTGCCGGCCCAAATGTACTCAGTATGCCCGATGGCCAGTACAGCACTGCTTGTAGGCAATAAATTGATATGCCAACAACTTAAATTGATTTTTACATATGAAAATACCTACATTTTTAATTTAATAATTGATTCGCACATTACAACAGTGATGCAGTTGAACTGTCATCTTCACATCGATGTGTCATGATGCGTCACGCTTATGCTTAAGGAAGCTGGAGTGGAGTCATGCCATGGGTTACCTCTGGCATCTCCGTCCATCAGTCCAGTGCTGCAGCACACCCAGATGAAACGGCAAATGGAATCATGGCAAAAGAATGTGCCATTGATACTAGTATTGAAAAACGTTTCCAGGTACAACACATGTTCACATTCTTGCGCTCCAGCCTGTTTGTTCCTCTGCCAGTCTTTCCATCTCACATCCTTTTTACTGGCTTAATCTCAAAAGAACAGTCCAAGTGCCTTAAAAGGAAAACTTTTTTCCTGTTTGACGACATATCTTCCTTTAAAAGATGCCCTCACTACAGTGGAGCCTGCCAAAAGTTTATTTGAGAAACACAGGGAGGAAAGCCCAGCTGCGCTGTGAAGACCTGTGCAGTTAACAATGGTTTCAGAGGCCTCTATCCTCAGCATCAGCAGTGAAGGGGTGGGCCGGGGGTCCCTGGTGTCTCCACACCAGCGTTGACCTCAGTGTTAAAGAGATAAGTCGGCTTAACTTTAAACTTAGTTTTACTTTTTCAGGCAATCAGTGAAGCCACGTTTGGCATCCAATGTTTTCCTTTAGTTTTGCACAATGGGTGACTTACAAGGTACGCTTATGACCACCATTTTGAGTTTGGATTTTGGGTCAGATTACATTTAAAATACATTATTCAACCTTTCTGTATTCATTACAACATGCTTTTAACATGTTGCCCTACATTTTGCCTAATTTAAAACACAGGCCAAAAACACTCTTCATACTATCAATATGAGTGAGTGGTGTTAATCTGTTGTGCAATTAATAGGCAGATTGACATGAAGACACAGGTTTTCTATGTGGGGAGCTTTCTGCAGCTTATTTTATATATACCAACAGTATGGACTGGTCAGTAAAGTAACTGATCAGTAGTAGTCTACAGGGTAAAACATTTACAGCATTTAGTAGACGCTCTGATCCAGAGCGATGTATGTCAGTTCTTAAGTAGTCTACATCTGTTCTTCATACCTGTAAAGCTATACTAAAATCAACACCTGCTTTTAACCAAGTTACTGCCAGCTAAGACCTTAACAAACCCTGTCAAAAAGAAAAAAGTCAGAGGTTATAACGGGAAAACAGGAGTTTTTTTAGTCACCAAGGTCCTCCTTAAAGAGGTGACGACACTTGAAGACAGCATTAGACTCCGCAGATCTGATCGGTAGAGGGAGTTTGAAGGCAATTGTTATGGTTTTGAACTTAGTGGGAGCCAGTGTGGGTTCCATAGTAGAGGCGTGGTGTGTGAGAATTTTAGAACATTGAAAACTAGTCTTGCAGCTACATTCTGAATCAGCTGAAGTGGTCTCGTTACCTTCAGTGGATGTCTAGCCTGTAGAGAGTTGCAGTAGTCCAGTTTAGAGCTGACCAGAGACTGGACGAGTATCTGTGTAGCTGCAGTGGTGAGAAATGGTCGGATTCTTGTGATATTATAAAGAACGTATCTGCATGTCCTGGAGAGGTGCTCAACATGCAACGAGAATGACAGATCTTCATCTAGCATGACACCATAATAAAACACTTGCCCGTGAACCCACTGACCACAGTCACAGGTTTGAATTTTCTACTATTGTGTCCTTGAGCATGACACTTAACCCTCAGGTGCTCCAGGGGGACTGTCTCTGTAACTAATAAGTCACACTGGATAAGGGTGTCTACCAAATGCCACTTTACTTTTATCATTACTTTCAAGAAGATCTATTTTTATCATTCGGGGCCTTTAACTAATCTCAAAAATTTGCTAGTGAGCTAAAATAATGTATGATGATACTGTTATCTACAAAACCTCTACTGTATGGTTGTTGTGTATTGACTGAATCTTGTTTGTACTTTCACCCATTTTTATGGACAACAGTGTCAGAAGCTACAGAGATAATGACAACAAAACCTAGAAAATAATGGCCTAATTGTGTTCACGGCCAGCCAAGCAGTTCTTGCTGACGGACAGAGTTAATGTGTAATGAAAGTGGGTCAGGTGGATGAATTCTAACACTTGGCCCTATTAAATCTCCTAGATCTAGAGCCATAGATTCATTTTCCTACTACGAACTATCCTTATTTACAGGTAATGGAGTTCTGAGCTGCGTGTTTCAGTGCATCTGCACCATCTGAACTATTTTGAGAGAGACAGGAACTCAAGCATAAAGGAAGTTAAACTCACCAAATATCCAGAGCGACAAAGCTGGCATGGTGCCAAGGTCAGGCCTGCTGCCTGGCCCCGTTCAGCCATCTAGTCTTCCATATTAATGAGTGCTGAGGGGGAGATTGTCAACGGTTTCTTCTTTCACTAGGTTATTTGTGGCCAAAAGACCAGCCTAACCGCAACATACCAAAACTGTGCCTAAATAATTCGTAGTGCTTGAATACACATACACACACACACACACACACACACACACACACACACACACACACACACCCTTTTATTTTGAAAATTTGTTGCTTTTTTGTGCTCATGAGCTCTCCGCATAAACATATATTCTGTGTCTATGGCTCTAGGTCTCGGCTGGTTTTACTTTTGTTTATATTATATGGACAAAAATTATGGGACGCCGGAACCCCGCAAAAACCAGCCGTAAACGAGAGTGCTGCGTGGACAAAAGTATTGGGACGCCAGATCATTACACCAACAGAGACTTCAATGATACTGAAATCAGATACACAGACTTTCATATGGAATTGGTCCCCCTTTACAACTGCTATAATGGTTCTTCCCCCATGTTCTGGAGGGTAACTTGTTATTCTATAACAAACTAGATCAAACTTGAATGCCCTGCAGTGAATGTATTGTACTTTTGTTCATACAGCAGTACTTTTAACATAAACATGCGCAATACACTACTTTTGAAATAATTACTTAATATATAACACGATTAATCCCGATTTAAAAATGTAATCGTTGCACAGATATACACATATACACACACACGCAGTATCAATATAAAATAAACTGTACAGTGAATCTAGGGTGGTTAGGATTTACCAAAATATTATAAGTATTTAGTGAGCACACACAGTCATCCAAAATCAGCTTATAGACTACCACACAAAGGATTTTCTGCAGAACCAATTCCTTTATCTAATCTGGGATTCATATTTGTAGTTCAAGCAGAGACAATGATTCTGCAGGTCCACCAACCCCCATGCAACACCAACCTTCATTAGATTCAGACACAAAAACATTGCACGATTTATCATGTGTTTAACCAAACAGGCTAAGACTCTTCCTCTACTGCTGTCAGCCTAAAAAAATCTATAATTTTACAAGTTCACAAGGCTGAGAAAGATACACACATTAAATGTAGTTGCTGGCCAATAATGAAGTCTTTTTTTAGACCGGCATTTCTTTACATCAAATGGAAAAAAAACCCACCTGAAATCAGTCCTTTTACAGACAGGTTGAAAGTAAGTTGAATCTGATTTTAATCCAATCTCTGGACATGTGAGTCAGTGTGACCACACTGATCAATACTCAGTATAATCACACACACATCGTCACTACAGCAACCAATAAAATATGCAAGTAAGTCTGATGACACAAATCACATTTGGTCACGTGACTGACTTTAAAACTCTGACTTGCCCTGCAATGTGGACATAGCCACACACATACAATAGAGAATTTTTGTATCATCTGAGGATATCATGTAAAGCATTCAGGTGCTAACATAGCAGTCCGATCGCAGGCTTGAGATGTCTTGTATGCATGGGCACTAGAACCATTATATTAGGGGACGACTTTTAAAAATCATTAGTTTCGTCCACCCACCGATTTGTATGAGTGAAACATGCAAGACACAGAGTGCAGTGCATGTCCCTGCACCCCTCCCTTGGGAAAACACTACACTACATCTATCCCCCCCCCACACACACATTCCCCACCCCTGTTCCACACCCCCTTATTAAAATGTTTCTGACACCCGTGCTTGAACGTACACTGTCTTAAACTGTAGCGTATAGGACTCTTATCATTGTTCTTGCTGAAGCATGTTTTATTTTTTTCCCCTCAGCATATTTGGTAATATTTTTAATTGTTGTGACCATTACTGCAAATGAACAGTGTAAAAAAAGAGAGCTTGTAATTAATTCAATTATTTTTATCACTTGACCTAGTTTTAAGTCTTTTTAACAAGTCAAATATTGTATTGTATTCATAGACAATTTTGGTTTGTTTTAAGTATTATTTCTTGAAAGAGATATATATATATATATAAATACGCTGACTAATCGTACAATATTCTTACATCAGGCTCATAATAAATACTATCAGACAAATTGAATAGATTTACATGATTTTACTGACTATATACTTCAGCAGTGTGATGATTTACAGCTGACATCAGTTACTATAAACATTTAGTTCCTTAGTAATAGTGTCCACATTTTCACATGAATGCTCACATTTGTTTAGCATGCAGCACTGATAAAACACACACTAGCCCAGTGCTAGTGAAATATCCTGCACTCTCTGGGACAGGAAGCTGCAGTTTGAATGGAACAATGAGACAGTTTCCATAACAAAGCCTGCTGCTACTGCAAATACAGCCGCCTTGCTCAACATCTCCCTGGCCACTGTTATGACAAGGCAATAAATAATTTTTTTTTGCAGACAGCACATTTTACGTGTTTCTGGAGAGGCTTTTCGTTCTTTCTTTTCACAATCACACAAAATCTTAGTTCAAATCTAAAGATTAGTTCACTGGATGTTGCTAATGACATAGAAGTATCAAAACAAATTTGCAGGGATTCCCAAACACTTTTAAAGACTTTCAAATGATCATGATAAAGTTTGTTTACAAACTCTATGCGGTCAACTATGTTACAGCATGTGAGCAACGCAGTCCAAGGTCATGAAAAATAATCATGCATCAACATCGAAAACAGCACTGTGTACTTCATTTAACTTCACAGACTGTACCTACATATATATTTGTGTAAGAGAGAGAAAGAAAGAAAGAAAGAAAGAAAGAGAAAGAGCAAAAGAAAGAAAGAGAGAAAGAACTAAAAAAAGAAAATAGATGTAAGTGCAAATCCTTCCTTAGATTTACTTTGACTCCCGGTGTTTTACACAGTTTTTTTTTCTTTTTTATCATTGTCTGTTACATGCTGTGACTTGCTCAGTAACCTTTTGTGAAGGCTGAAATCTGGGTCAAAAAACTCCTGGAATGCATCACATCCTTCTTTAAGTGTCCAGAGGATGTGGATTCCAAAAACTGTCCAAAACAAACATCCTTCTGAGCAAATTCTGTGGAACTGAAATAGAATGTGCTCTGCCGGTTATCCTCAACTTAGCTACACAAAATTCCTCCACTGTGTAACATCTATTCACGGAAGTAAGCTGAAAGATAAACACTTAAACAATGGTAAATATGGTAAAGAAATACAGGGGAACTTTCTCAGTGTAGCACACAGAGTGCAGTCTATTTTTGGGCCTGTACACTGAAATGAAACAATAATCATTTTCTCCTAATATGACCTGCAGATCACCTGCAGATGCCCATTAGCAATGGCTTCTCTGTAGAGGATGTGTTGTTATTTTCAAACATCGAAACATATAATCTGAACAGAGGCGCTCAAACTTCATCATACGATACTGCATCAACAGCTAATGCATAAGAGCTTTAACTAAAACTCCAGATCCGGTTCTAAGTGAGTTTCTTGATTCTGGAGTCTTGGAAAATGAGGATCAATGAAGTACCAGTGTCAAAGCAAGCCATCACGAGTCTTAAAACCAGAAGAATTCCTTTTACACTTCAAAACTTATGGTCAACATTTTAAGACATTGTCAAGAAGCATAAACATGCTGGTAAGCCTAATGAAGAAATTATGCTGTTGACAGACAAAGAACAATGTGTGTGTGTGAGACTACCACAAAGAGAAGAATACACAAGCACAGCCTCAAAGGGTTTGCCACAAAATGCAAATCGCTAATCAGCCCCATTCTGGTATGTGTGACTTCCTAGTGGTCCTGCTCTTCAAAACATAGGCTGCCTAGTATGGTTCTGTAGCACCCCTGCCCTGAACATTTTAATGCTTTCCAGGAAAAGCTTAATAGTGAGCTGTGCTCATGTGTGCTGGGAGCCGTGATCTGTGTAATGTAGGAGGGCTTTAGGACAAGGGTTGGGAATCATTGTGAGCACCACTGTCTAGAGGTATAGTCTCTGCCATCTTTCCAAATGTTTCCATCTCTCAGTAAAGTTGCTCATTACCAAACCAATCAACAGTTAAATTTGCTGGCAATAACAATAATACCAGTTGCAGCTGCAATTCCTATTCAATCCTGACATGAAAACTCTTAAATTAGAGTATATATTCTCCTTAAATGCCAGGATAATTGTTCAGCAACTACTATGTGCATATTGTAAGGAGCTGAAGTCTGAACCTGTGAATGAGTTTAACCATATGATGATTATGAGTTTAAATACAGTGTTCTGAAAAGAAGACCCAAAATAAAATTCATGCCTGTCTGAACACTATGAACACACTCTTTGCAACCTGTAGTCTAGTGTATGAGAACTCCCATAAAGTCAGAGCAGGCCAGGGCAGCGGCATGAACAGTGCAGGGGTCAGGAGAGGCCAGCCTGCTGGGTTTAGAGATGAGAAGGCCAACAGCTCAGCTTTAGGATTATCACCAGTGTTAAATAGGCAGTCAGAGCTCTGGAATGAGACACTACAGTGAATACTCACACACACTGACACACCAATGCTTATCATTATCATTATATTTGTCACAAATACTGGATAAAAAAAAAAACACTAAAAATTATTGCTTTGTGATTTCAAACCTTGACTAGTAATATCATTTACAGTAATCTAGTAATTAATACAGACATAGTGTGCTCATAATGCAAATTAGCTGCTGACTGTAACTTACATAAATCATAACATTAATTAGAATGTCTGCTTCAAGCCTACCAACGCTTACTCACCCCCATGTCTCTCTTTCACATGACAATAAATGCATGGCACACGTGCACTGAGGAGTGATCTGCACGAAAAGACAGCTTAACAGACATGTGGATAAGCTGAGGTTTCTAACAGGGCCTTGCATCCTGATGACATTTCCACACAGCTGTCGGCCCAGCCTGCTCTGTTGGAAAGGGCAGCCAGTTTGAGGTTAAAATGAGACCTTTTTAACCGCACGCACAATAAATTAAGAGATCAGTCACTAAAGTTGCCTAAGAAAAACAGCTTGAACACCAAAGAGGTGAACAAATCTGGTCATAGTGAAACGACAAAACATCTTGTGACTGACAAAATAACTACTTAACATAGCACAGTCACTATCATTTATCTGTCCGAGTATGTATTATGTATGACTGTATGTTCATGTGTGTTGTCTCCATAGACTTTACCTTTTGATTATTCCTATATCTTTAAGGCCCAGTTCAGACTCATTCGATATGAGGCTAGACAATAGAGATTATGAAGGTGCAATTTTATTAAAATCACTAAATGTCCAGATAGTCCAGTGTGATCCAAGACTAAGTGGAAGAAATGCATGTATTATCTTTTTCTTATTTCAGTTTTCTTACTAAACGCACATTTCATAGGATTCAGAAACTACTGCAAATTTGTTCGTCCACTTTGTTTCACTCCATTCTGTCTGGACATTCCGCACACAGCCACAAGTCCCATCTACAGCCATAAGAACAAATTGCAAATCCTGCTGAGAAACAGCCTAGGTAACAAAGCAAACAGAAATTTAGAGTGACAGGGAGACACAACAGCTAAAATGATCCTCAGAAGCAAATTGTGCTCCTCATATGACTGGACAAAATGAGCTGAAGAGGTCAATGACATGAATTAGAGATGAGTCTTCAGCCACGGGAAATGAGTAATGAAGGGGGGAAACACCTGTCTTGTACTTTATATACACCAGACATGTTGGCACAGTTAAAAAAAAAAATCAAGGTAAAGAGTCACAAACAAGCTCAGGCAAACCCAAAGTCAATCAGTTGAGGAAGAGGGAGAAATTGGTTTGTCCCATTGTTGATACATGGATTAGTAAGTGTGCGCAATACACCAAAAATTTAACAGTGCAGTGCTTGAAGATAAATCAGCGTCGTAAGCAGAAACATCCGAACTATAGTGCAAGAAAAAAAATTACAAAATAACTACAAAAAACCCCAATAATAACATCATCAAAGGCAATAATAATAATAAAAAATCATGAATAAACAAAAAAGACAACACACTGTTTCATCTGAAATAAGCTGGTGTGCTAATGCTTGAAGAATATTATGTTGCTGTAGCTACTCAATGATGTGATTTTGTGAAATTGTAAAATGTTTTACTGAAGAAGGGACCAATGAACCATCTCTTCCGGTCAAAGTGATAGTGTGATGCTAGCTATCTGACATAAAAGACCATTTTCTTAAAATTTTCTCCCAGCACACACAGCTGTCTGTTAGCAGCAGCTAGAAAAGACCAGAGTGTGACTTCGCATGTCTCAGAAGAAGTGTGTGCTAGCAGTCACCCTCCCAGCTTGGCAGCACCATGTGACGAGACATAGCAAAGGGTAGAATCAGACATGACTAAATTGAAGAAAAGTAAAATATATGATCCAATGCTTTCAAAAGACCTTTTTTAAAAAAAAAAGAAAATAAATCCAACAATTGATAATACCGACAAATAAAATCACAATGATATCATATTGCTCTCCCTTATTGGTTGCCCTTTTTCCCCTAGAGCAAGTTTCTTTGACTATTTCTTAAATTAGCCTGACCGTAACTGAACAGCTGCTTCTTAACCAAGCTAAATAAAAACAAAGTAACTACCTTTATCACAAGATCTCTCTCAGAACAGCAAAAAGAGGTTCAGACAACAACCTGGAAATATGCAACCCACATCATTCTTATTGCAGCATGGTGAGAGTCGTGAGTATGGAGAGAATCTGGCTTTATTATGGTCCTACACTATTCCAGGAACACATACAGCTTCAAATTGTGCATGGTTACTGTTTTTGTGTATGGCCAGCGGTACATTTTAATTAAGAGTGAACAGTTTCTAAGAGGGGTAAATGCACTGTCACATATGCTGCGCAGAGCACAGCTTCATACAAATTGTGTGTTTACTGCACCTTGATCTCTTTAGGCAAAATGGTGCAAAAGCTTACAGGCATTCATCGAGCTGGAGTGTACCAATTCCCTTGGTTCTGTTTCTGCAAGAGTAGCAGCTCCATTGCTGGGCCTGAGGGTCAGAAGTTAACATCTGCAGCATCATGGGCTCATTGCCCCTAAAGCTGCAACCCATATGTGCAATTGGAGATGTCAAATAAGTCCAGACACACTGCATTTCTGCCTACGCATTACGATCATGCTGTAGGGCACTGTCTCGGCACCCCTAAATCCATTATTTGATGAAGGGAGTTTATTCATCCTAATCAGAAGCCAGGCATAATCCTTACAGGGGCCATGTTCAAAATACATTCAACAATGCAAGACCCACTGCCATGCTCACTAGAGATTAGAGCACATGAGTAAACAAGCAAAAAACCCAACAACAAATAAATAACTTGTATGGTGTGTGATGTGACAGGGCCCTGGTGGAGTACTAACTTCATCTCCGGTAGAATCTTAGTTTACTAGCAGCTCTTAATTTTAAGTCTACAAGTGTAAAGGGCATGTTTCTTTCTTGGCTACAAAGCACTCATGTACAATGCCCTAGGTTACAGTGTCTGCAATGTAAATGTAATGTATACTGAAGGCACCCTGACGCCAACAGCAAAATGAGGCAGGGCACTGGTTCTTCTGTAGAAATGTAGTTATGTGCTCACTGAAGCAAAATGATAAATCAGATATGACATATAAATATCACAGCAAACACAGCATGAGTATAGAGCCACAGTCAACCTACACCCTAGCCAAACACTGTAGATCCATGCAGATCCTTAGCAGTAGATGTTCAAGGCCACAATCCAGTCCAGAGGAAGCCAGTGGTCTCCAAGAACAGCCATGCCTGACCGCACGCTGCAGCTACTGAGACCAGGAGTTATGTACGTTCTGAACAATGAGTTATACAAATCAATACTCATTCTAATCAACCCAAATGCAAGATATTTGGTTTACTTTGTTAATTTGGCACTGGAAATATGTATAATACTACTGTACAGAAAAAACGGAAGCCATTGGCATCATTCTTAAACCATATTTAATTCAAACCATGTCAAGTTGGTAAGTAACTATAAACAGACTTGCTTATGTGTAAAAAATAAAAACATTCAGCCTCCAAGAAATCTATGCCTATAATATGTCTAGACCCATATTGCTGTGTCTTTGTGCATTGTTTCCAGCCTTAGCGCTTTCTTGTTTTCTCCTCAGGTTGCTTTGATACTCCTCCTGGTCAGACTAAGAAAACGTTTACAGCAGGTTAGTTAGGCCTGCTCTTGGGGAATTCATTTCATCATACAAGTCATTGTGACTTTACGCTTTATGGTGAAAGATGTGTACCCTTAGTGAAAGGCTGAAGAGTGAGGGTACATTTTAGTTGTTTAATTGAAATGAGTTAGGGGAAAGACATTGTTTTGGGTCACAGTATACATGTAATTTGATGCTTCCTTGGTACAAAATGTTTGATGCTAACTTTAGACTACTATTTTTTGACTTAAAGTAATTAATCTATCAGCCTAGAGGTAGAAACATACAGTACTTTTGTCCACTTTCATAGGTACCAGCACAGCATCAGAAATCACAGTCTTAGCGCAACATTTGTCTTGCTTGATTAACTGTTTCTCAGTTTTCTTCCAAATATTCTGTCATTTAAACCTAGATTCTGATAAATGAGATAATATGTTCAAGTCAATCCACACAAGGACACACTTGAGACCAGGACTGGAGGCAAAGACAAACATAGAAATTCCCAACAAGCACAGGACATACAGCATATGTAGCACAGATACACAATAAGCCAACATGGGTCGTATGACTTCTCAAAACATCCTAGATCAGCACTCTTTCTCCCTCTGTGAAGTGAGACACACAGACACACTGGCATGAACAAGTGACTTCTTAGCAATTAAAGTAATCCACCACACTCCATTAAAACTACTTATAACTCTTCCCAGCAGACTCAGACACCTTATAGACTGCAAATTACATTTGCATTGTACCAACAACATACTACTATTACAATTACATTGCTGAATATTGGATTTCTCCTGGTAACCCTACTCTGTACAGAAGCTTTAACTGCAGCAGCAGTAAGTTCTAAACTTACAGCAGTCACTCTCTAACAGTTATTATTGAAAAAGCAGCAATGACCTGAAGAGAATCTCTGAAAGCAGACGGAAAGTGGGACATAGAGGGTGAGTTCACATTTCCTCAGGATCTATCCCTTAACAGTGAGGGAAAAGAGCCCACCCTGTAACACGACACAGAAAAGTGCATGCCACAGAACCGATGTCTCAGGGGATCCCACGTTTTTCAATTCAGAAATTTACAATTTAATAATTATACAATTCTATAATATACCCTAAAATGCCCCTTTTACACTTTCCAGACTCACAGTTCATTGAAACAACTGCAGAAATTCTGTTAAGTAAATATACACAACACAATGTTCAGGGTACAGTTTGGTGCACTGTTGCATCTTGTGATCAAAACAAATGGGAAAAACCCAAAAATGTAAAAGTTATATCGAGATAGAACATAAATACTTTGAAATGTAGTTTGTTAATCACTTCACTATGCATAGATTTTCACATAAATGTAATGTAAATTGAATATACAGAAAAATTTCAATAACTTCTGTCGGTTAAGGTCACTTTGCCATAACAGGCCAATGGTGAATATGTTATGATCTGTTCTCGACATGAAAGACTATACACCAGGGTTGCCCATTAAGTGAAAAAAAACACTAGTCATATGATTTGATTGCTAAGTATTTTAACTGTAATATGCTTTCCAATATATTTTTAAAAAATTCTGAAGATTCATTGTGACATTGTGGACAACATAATTTACTTATGGATCACACCTTCATTACTCTGTGATAATCACTCGTTGTTTACGTTTTATTTGTGTACTGTTGCCATTGGTGATATCAGTAATGCAAAGGCCAATATCGAGATGCTCCTGAAAGTTGAAAATTGCCTACAGAAGAAAGAAGGGGAAATCTCTAAAGTGCATGAACACGTACGAAGAGTCTCTGAACACGGGCAGTCCCAGCTCTGATCCTACATAGTGACACAGTATCACAGCATGGAAAAGCCTACATCCCCATTAACTCAAGCCAATCTCACATGGACAAGGCTGCAGACTCAAGATGACAACACAAATGCAAGGACAAGAAATACACTGTCCAATCCAGCACAGATCACATGGATAAGGTAATGCTGCAGGCTTACAATGTAGGACTCCACGGAACACGATGACATAACAGGATTGACATCTTGCAGGGATTATTCTGCAGGTTGGGATAACAGCATCTCTAGTATATAATGTAAACATGCAAATTTCAAAACAACCAACATCATGTCCAAGTAGGGAGGGGAAGGGTGTTTTGGTTCTGTTTAGAACTGTATGAGCTGCTGTTTGCAAGCACTGTTATATGGCAAAACAAAGAAAATAAACTGCAAAAAAGACAATTTTTAATGGAGAGAACGATGGAGACAATATCAGTTTAGAGCGCCAAATATCACTGTCTCCTCAAAGCATAGGAGTCCAAACAAAAAGCCAGACATCTCCTGAGATCCACTACAATGGAAACCCCCACAGGTTTCCTGTTACGCTCACACATACACACACTATACACATACACATGCATACACACACACGCAATCTTTCCTGTGACCTAAATTCAGGGGACTGTGATAACGTTCTTTTCCATTTGGCTCACACAAAGAAAAGAATTGTAGTAATACTACAAGAAACAACAGCATGTTTACACTTTAGCAAGTTATGGCTAAATGTATCCATATTGTTTATTTTGCATTACAAGAAAGACTGACAGACCCCTAACAGTGACAAACAAATGAAACTGGCCCAAAACCTTCTTTGATAACTAAAGTGACAGTCACTTGCAAAATATTGCATATCTGATAGCTGTAATATTTTTCATCAAAATGAGTAAATAAACAACTTCCAAATAGCAAGCATTGTGAGCAACTTAAACTTCAAAACAGAAGTTCTTTCCAAAACATCCCCGTGTTTCCTGTGTGCAAAAACAATCACTGCTGCAACTTTCCTGTTAGTGTTTGCCTTTTCTTTGAGGAAATTGCTCTTCCACTGAGGCAAGATAAAAATCAAAGAAATTAAAGGAAGCCAGTGCTGGAGTCTGGTGCTGCTACATTTGCTACGTGCTAAATTCACCCACAGTTCCAAGAATTCCTGGGAAACTTCTGAAAGAAGGAACTGTACTGCACCAAGAGAGGGAGGTTCTCCTTCACAAATGCTCCTTTATTTCAAGAAACGGAAATACATTCAGAGTTGCTGGTGACCATAACAAGTCACACCACATAATGAAAAGCAGCAGAGAATAAACAGTATTGTCACATAAAAGCTTTGGCGTATACCTGATATGGCAGCATTCCAGTTTAGTTTTAAGACATAATGTCTGGTCTTGTTACAGGCCCCTGCATGTTCTCCGGCACACCTTGAATCACAGAGACTGAGAGAAAGTGATCACGCCCAAGGGAAATGTCTGAAAACTCATGTAACCTTAGATTTATTTCCTTAAATTGTGCCCCGGGTGTGAAACCACACTGAGCAACTCCTCATCCTCACCTCTTGAACACGAAGTTCAGGAGTTTAGTCAGTGATTACTTAACCAACTTCGCCTTGACTTAATTGCCAGTCACCTAGGAGTCTTCTTTTCAATCAGTCTAATCCCGGACAATCCACTAACCAGATTAGGACAGGGCATGGCTCTGCAGGAGAAATGAGACTGTTCTCAAGCACAGACAGCGAAAGTACAAATGAACTCAAATATCCCACACTTTGAAACCTAATATACCGAAACTAGAATTTAACTACAGCAGGCACTCTGCTTTCAGTCTTCTGCTTGCAAAAGTGTGGGGATAGAGCAGTCTTTGAAAGTGGTGAACACTCACAAATTAATTTTTAGACTTGCACTATAAAAAGTAGTGTACCACATTGCACACTTGACTTCTATGTTGTTAGGGTGACGAGATTTAAGACACCTTAGCGCGGACTTTCTATGCCAGCTCGGACATGGTCCCGGGGGGCGCGGGGGGGGAGGGGTTGGCATGGTTGCGGGATTGGGCCACGAAGTACCAAGGTTCAGGCATGTCTCTGGGGGGTCGACAGCCGCAGTCCGGGGGGGGGGGGTCGCGGTTGATATGTTTTATGCGCATCTCGGGCAGGCGGGCGTGCACCTGACAGCCGTTCTGAACTTTTACTTTATGAGACATGCCCATGACATGACAAATGTTTAGGCAGCTCAAAATCCCGGACGATTCTAAAATTCCGGCTGGACACCGGACGCAGGACTCAAAAAGAGGACATGTCCGGGGAAAAGAGGACGTTTGGTCACCCTAATGTTGTATTCCAGTCAAACAGGCCTTCCATGAATTAACACAAACACAATACTCTCCCTAGACTTTGATGCAATACAGAACATTTACTACACTGAAGAAAATCCATGTACCTGTAAAGATATTTTATGCCCAATACTGATTTCTTTAAGGCAAAACTGGTCTGGTACTGTCTGCTGGGCAAAGATGCAATTTACATATACACACACCAGTATTTTAAATTTCTTAAATGAAAAACCACTTCTCTTTTAATAAAAATGAATCAAATAACAGACTGGGCAAAATTGAAATATTTAATCAGCCATTTGCCAGATGTGCATTTTGAGCAAAAATCTGCCAATGTTTTGGGCTAATTTCAAATGTCCTTCCTTAAAGAGATAAATAAATGATACATTAGTCTCTTAGCAAAACTAACTCCTTATAGTCCCTTCTTTGTCATTTCAGATAAGAACCACTTAAACATAAAAAGAACAATGAATGCATTCAAACGGTTCGAGTTTTCACAATTCTAAATGATTGGCTTCACCTAAGAGGCACTTTAGCAACAAAAATAGGGCGTAGTACTGCACATAACACTATGTGTTAAATATAAGACAACCTACTGTGACATTTAAGCAAATGGGCGATATAGAACTAAACAAAGTTTTACTTGATCTGTCCTGTAGAGAAAAGCACTCATGGAAAGTTCATGCTAAGAAAAGCAGCTAAAATTAGTGACCTGCACCCAGTGGACAGTTCAATTTTGGCAAGCTACAATCTGCATTGCTCTATTCTAAACAAGATCATATTAAAAACTGCTGTTCTGTAAATAGGATATGAACTTATTGAAATGTTTATGCAGTAGGTTTACAAGACAATTAAGCTACTCAAACTTGATGTTTGATTACACATCAACAGTTTTACAACAGAAATATTTGATCTTTCCACCTAATTCCAACAACTTTAAAGAAAATTCACATTTTATACATGCACTGTTAAAACAGAGCTTTAAGTTTAAATTAAACAATTAAACCTTAAAATGTTCACCCTTGCACATCTGAATTTACAAAAATGATTACTTCAATGGCGTTGCTCCAAATAACCTGTATTTTGAGAGTGTAATGTGCTAAAACTGTGTGGGGTCATGTTGAGTGGGGTCATGGTGTTTTCCTGTACAGTTACAAGAGCACTGATATGTCTCTTATTACATCTCTTGCCAAGCCTCAGGAGGCAACAGGTCCGCTTACATGTTGACAACTTGGTACTTTCTCTTAGTAGGTCACTGAAGCCTTTCTTCTTCTCAAAATTGCCCACCCTAAAGATACTTAATTCTGGTCATAGTGATCTCCATACCATTTAAGCCTTCATTACCTGCATCATGGGTGTTAGATTAGGGCTGGAGCTAAAATCTATAGGGTGGTAGATCTTCAAGATCAGGACAGGGCAGCCCTGATCTACCCCTACCAAATAAACATTTGCACAGATTAAGTTATAAATCTTGGTATTATAAAAAAAGATGTGGAATTGTCACAGCCCACAGTGATCAATATGTAAATAGGGAATAGGTCAGAGGGTTATTGTGAGGCCTGGAAAGCCAACAGTGAAACCAATCATTGCAATCACCATGTAGTGAACTAGAAGAATGCAAATAGACAAAAATATTCCATTCCAGTAACCTACTTACTACTTGTATATTAATAGAGACTCACTGACTGATTACGCTTTCCAAATAGGTTATGCTATATTGATACTTGGCAATGAATGCGTGTAGAGCACCCAGTGACCCCAACCACTTTTCAGTGTGGTGCCAGAGTGGTTACAGAACAAGTCTTGAAACTGGAACAAACAAACTGACACCACCAGGTTATGAAATAACAACTCTGAATTATCCTTTCTGTGCTTCAAACTGTGATTGTACAGTAAATTCCCATTCAAAGTATGTAAAACAAAGGCATTCTCTATAACAAAGCATGCACCCAAACATTATATTCATTAGACTGTGGCAGTGAACAAAACTTCGATGAAGCAAGAGCTGTTTTTAACAGAAAACGGTGTTGAAGCTTCTGGATATGGAGTATGAGAAAGACGACGCTCTGTGGTCATTACTTGCACCATGTTTAGTCTGCAAGAGAGAAGAGCCCCAAGACTGAATCAACATGAGAGTGGGCCAAAAATATCATTCCCAAATATGGCATGATGAAAAACTGTCCTGCTAAACTTGTTGCTCTGTCTTGTCTGAAACATTAGAAGGCCTGCTTAAGGTAAAAAAAGGAACTAGCGCTCCTCTTTGGCTACAGTAGTCTGGCCAATGAACAACCAATAAAACCCATATATTCAGTTCCTGTATTAATTAGAGTTGCTGTTCTATTATAAAAGTAACTGAGTAATCTGCCGATTATTTTTGACAACTGAGTTGCCAGATTTTTATGGTAGGACAGATTTAAAAACTACAGTACCTTACATAAGCTTATTTATGAAATATGAAACATTGTTATAGTGTTTGGGGGACCCAGCTGAATGTTTTATTGATCTCCTAAGGATTAAAAGTTCACATTCTCTAGAAAGAACACTGTTCAGCACATGTACTAGCTAATGCCCAATTGCTGTATATTTGTGGAATATAACATGTTAAAGGGAAAAACCAATGACAAAATGGCATAAAGGGCATAATAGGTTTTACTATTTTTGTCCCCAGTTAAACTTAGTTAAACTTGGCAAATGGATGGTAAATAAACAGAAACAGAACTGTAATTGTAGATTTACTTAGAAAATCAAAACATTTCATTTGATGTGATAAATTCAAATACGACTGTACATGTTCACCAGATTCTGTTTATAGCTGTTGGGAATTTGTAATGTGCATTATAACCATGAAAACTACTGACTCCTTGAGTGCAAATAATATCCATGGAGAGACTAAACAGGTTTTCTTTCCTGCGCATGCCAGAATCGCACAAAAGCATACTTCTAATATGACAGACTGAAATAAGGAACAGTAGTGGTGGAAGTGATGAGAATAAACTCAGCAATGACAGCCATAAACACAGTAATATCTACAATCATATGCTAAACAAAACTGGCAAAACGACCTATTTTGTTGACCTTCTCATATTGGTTTGTCATATTGGAAAAAAAAAATATCAATTGTGCCATGACTTCTGCACAGACCATATTATTTGTAGTAAGTTATGTTTATCAGTAGTTGTGCACCAAAACATACAGATGTGTGTTCTCTGTAGAGGATGTATACACATTTCCATTTAAATCAACAGAAGATGCCATTTGACCTGGGGTGCCCAAACTTTTGCATATGTTTACCACCCTCTCTTGAGTTATCCGGGCTGCTATAACATCAACTGCGGATTGGGCTTATAAAGAAAGATTGTCCACAGCAAAAGGAAACAAATTTTCTTTTCAGAACATGCCAAGTCCTTCGTATATTACGCCATCTAGCTCTGCCTCATTACCAACACTGAAACCAACGCAACTCTTTCTTTATGACTGTTCTTTGGGAAAATATGGGTTTTGGCCATGCAGCTCTTACATAAAATTCTTCCTTTTATTTTGCTAATAAGACTCTAAATTCGCTCAGCTCTAATAAGGCAGTGAAAATGACTCAGTGGTTTGATGTGGTGCTCTTGGCCTCCCACCTAGAAGTCGCTTTTGGAATGCATGGACTAAATGTAATATTCCTAAATAAATCAGGTCAAAGTGCTAAATCTGTGTTGCTATTTTAAATGAGAAAATTGTGATAAAAGATTATAAATGTAATGTCATGCAAACACAGAGATTGCAAATTGGCAGAGACTTTACACTGCACAATTTCTTGACACACATGTGGCCTGGTAAAAATGTGATTTGTTTACTATGGCTCTTTAAAGTCAAAGATTTATTTAAAAAGGAGCTAGAAATAAAAATTACACAAAAACAGACATACTGCCATACTTTTGCCTTTTGTACAAGTGCTGACCTTCCCTTGCATTTTGCATAGCCAAAGTTATGACAATAAAGCCTAGCTAATGGTAATGCTTTCATTCAGCTCATGATCATGCACCTACGGAGAAAGAAACCTGTGGCTTACTTAGGGGACTCCTCAACTGTTTATGATAATTATTACTGGTCATAGCATCGAAAAGATTTGCATTAGCTTGCAGAGCACTATTTAAATCATACATAGATGCCACCACACCTAACTACTGTCATAAAAGGGAATAATGTTAGTTTACCACCAAGCCAACAGTGCACAGTCCCTGGCTCATAGCCTGTCGGAGACAAGACGGGCATGTTCAGCAAGTTCTGCAGAGCACAGCATTATGGTAAATGACTCAAACAGCCATGACCACAGACATGAACTAATCCACTGCAGCAGCCTGAGTGAGCTCCTTAACCAAAGATAGGATGTTACAAAGGATGTAGACAGTTAAGAGTGAAAGAGGGTATAATGTTAAATGAAGCCCTTGAAGAATAAACAGCAGTTAGATAGAAACTGTAAAGAAATGGCATGAATAGAAGAACTGTGAAGTAATTGTGAGCCAGTAAAAATACAGTTTTTCCACAATTTGCTTTTGTAGATAACAGAAAGTTTAGATATTCATTCCGCATACACTGTGCTCTCTGTTTAGATCTCAGTTGAAATAATTTTACAATGGGAAGCATCCAAAGGCTGCTATGCTTACGTTGTCTGCATCCCTGCATCCTGTGAACCAGCATGTTTTGTTACCATAGCAATGCTCTGCACCGTTGTGTGTGTAGCTGCACTGTCAGCAGGCGAGACAGGCTGGCTCTGCCTAATGTGTGTTTCTAGGTGGGGCTGCAGGCCCACTGAGACACCCCTCCTGTCACTCCCACCCCCTCAACATCTATTGTTCAGCCTCCATCATCCCACAATGACTTCACATAGAATCAGATGTGTCAGCCTCAGATGTGTCAATGTTTGCTAAGCAATAAATCCCATCATTAGCTCACACAGCACCATGATTGGTAAATGGCTGAAGTGAAAAAAATTTTCCTTTCATTTGCTGTGAATGTCTGGATCCCATATCATTGTTATCAATATTAATTTAAAAATAATAATGCCATATAATAGTGCAATGTAACAATAATTATCAACCTCAATAAATAATCAAAATTATTTTTTACTATGCTTATCAAAAAAGATGTGAATTCTTTTAACCTTTCTTTTCACCTTTAAGGTACAAAGAGATGTAAATAAACAAACCAAAGATATAAGGACATTATTGCCCACTGGCAGGAGTGCAACAAAACATAGCAAATAAGGAAAGGGATCAGTTATCGCACTCACCTGGGAAATAATGTGGGTTAGGTGACCCTCTCTTCAGGCACTTTGAACACAGGACATGCACAGAATAATGAAGACCAGGCCATTCCTGTAGAAGAACGTTCAGCTCCTCCACGAGAGGGGTAATGGCTTGCCAAGCTGTCCAGATATTTGGCAAAGACGCATGGCTAGAAATGGCAAGAGTTTCTGGCTGCAGTCTGTTTCGAGAGGGCCGGTAACTCACCATTACAGGCACTTTACCACGGTAGGCAAAGATGTAATGCCTTCCATCAGAGCGCTGTACCACATGGTTGTTGAGCTGCACACTGTAGCGTGCAAAGAGTCCAGGTGGGATGAGAAAAGGAAAGCTATACTCTATCTGTAGCTGTTCAACAGAAAAAAACTGACCAGGGATCAACGAACCCTCTTTCAGCAAGGGATCAGCATGAGGTTCCTCGCTGCTGACTAGACTGGGGAACTTGTACAAAACAGTAGCCCCATTCAATGGCTTGCTGCGGGGTTTGTTGACACAGTAACAAACCCCCATCTTTTCTAGCAGCTCCATGATCAAGTGCAAGTCTTGTTGTGTCTGCACATAAGGTTTGAGGAGCAGGCGGATGATGTTGGATGGCAGGAGGCCGTGCAGCAGAAAGCCTTGCACATGTTGCTGCATTTGGGAGGCTGTGGCATTATCTCCACCCTCCCCTTCAGACTGTAGCTTTTCCAGCATTGCAGCAAGATCCTTCTGAAAGAAGACATTCAAGATGGCAATGAACCGTGGCAAATTATGGAAGACATATTCCTTCAGCGTGACGCTGTCTTCAAAGTACAGTAATTTGCCACTCTCATGTAGGTACGAGAGGGCACTTTGCAGGCGGTCTTCTGTCAGTCCTACTTGGAGACCCAGCCGGGCTGAGTCCCACCAGGAAAGCCACAGGTCTTGTGGCTTAAAATGGAGCTCCTCCAGCATCTGCCATGACTTTGGCAGAACTCTGTGAAGGTTAGGAAAAATCTCACGGTGATCAGCAACAGACATGAGTTTCTCCTTTAAGCGCTGGACATTCTTCTGCATCTCCACACAGCTGACACATAATACTGGAGATAAAATCTGCAGTCGATTGTTGAGCATGTACTGCAGCTGGGCTTTTTTACGTCTCAGGTTCTTGTCAGAAACTCCATAAAACAGTACATGAGGGCTAGATGCTCTGACATCATAGCCCTGCTCCAGGGCTTGGTCCACCTGCATAGCAAGTGTCTGCAAACACTCAATGTCCCTCTTCTCCTGGAGGGAGATCTGTCTATGGATGTCCAAACACTTTTCCTCCAGTTCACTCTCCTCACAAAGGTCAGTGTGGGTGCCCACAACACATACTACCGCATGGGGTACTTTTGCACTGAGTAGGTGGAGGAAATATCCTACACTGGTATAGAAGGTCTTACAAGTGTACACCTTTAAATTCACCACCAAGATGTACAGAGCTCCAGGTGAGAGGAAAAATGGTTTGATGAGATCATAATTCTGCTTCCCTGATAGATCATACACTATAAATGTAAGACTGCGATGAACATCTGCTACCCAGTTCGTCACATCTATTCCTCTGCCACCAGGTATCATCTTAGCATCTAAAGGTTTGTTTACAATGCATTGCCTGAGCTTAGTTTTCCCTGCCTTTTTCTGCCCCATCAAAACAAGCTTTAGTCTTGGCTTCACAGCAGACTGGGAGTGTGCAAGCTCCTTCTGATAGGCCGCTATGTAAGGAATCCCCTTCATGCACACCTCGTACGGAGGCTGTATAAGAGGATTGTCCTTCACTTTCCAAATGTTGACTTTGGCAAGTTTTCCAAAATTATCTGGGAGTATGGCAATTTGATTACCCTGTAAAACCAACTCCTCCAGTTTTCCCAGCTCTACAATTGAGTCTGGGAGAAAAGTTATTCTGTTATTGTCCAGCCATAAATTGGCAAGATTTGACAGCTGGCCTACCTCCTCCGGAAGAAAGGACAACTTATTTCTGCTCAAATATAACTCATCCAGACTAGTGATCGTGAGGATGACCTGAGGAAAATCTTCAAAGCAGTTGGACGAGAGATTAAGCATTTTCAGCTTTTGCAGTTTCCCAAACGACTGGGGCAGAGCTATAAGCAAATTGTTGTCGAGCATCAAGCTCTCCAGGTTCTGCAGATCACAGAAAGTCTCAGGTAACGAAGAGATGTGGGTGCTGCTGAGCCACAATATTTTGATGGACTGGAGCATCATTATATTTCCTGGGAGGCCTTCTAGCTTATTTCCAGAACAGTCGAGCTCTTCCAAGTCGCTAAGAGCCAGGATCTCCGGTGGGAACCGTTTCAGCTTGTTGTGGTCCACATCAAGAGTCCGGAGCCTCCTCAGCTGCGAGAAGGACCTGGGGATCTCGTAGAGCTCGTTGAAGCTGATATCGAGCTCTTCCAAGCATTGCAGGGTCCCAATGTGAGAGGGAAGATACTGAATCTTGTTGTGGCTGAAGCAAAGCTTTTTAAGACCATTGAGAAGATCGATGTCCTCTGAGAAGTGGCTCAGGCAGTTGTGACTGATGTCCAGCTCGACCAGCTGACTGAGCTGAAACACTGCAGAAGGCACAGCCGCGAACCTGTTCCTGCGCAGGATGAGGATGCGCAGCCCTGTGAGGGTAGAGCCCAGTCCCTCTGGAAGCTCCTGCAGGGAGTTGTTCCCCAGATTGAGCACTTCGATCTCCTTTATGTCCTCCGGTAGGGTGATGGTCTGGCTGTTCTTGGTGCAGAGCGTGAGCTGGCGCAAACTGCTCCTCAGCTTCCTGGAGCGCAGAGCAGCGTCCCTCCACAGCCGGGCTGTCTTCAGATTGCTCTCGTTCTCAGCCATGGTGCCTAGACCCTCTGTTTCCAGGCTCATTGAGGGCAGTCGTGGAGTTGGCCAGGCAGCATGCTGGTGGCCCTTCCGTCGTGGAGGGTGGACCTTGGTCCTACAGTCTTAACGAGGTCAGCGTTTAGCAGCATAACACGGAGGTAAACTCCACGTTGAGAAGAAAACACATCGAGCGCCCCGGTGCAGCCGACGTTGGGCAGCGGAGCTTCACTCTTCCTCCCTCGGCGCGCCATCGAGCCCAGCCAGGGCTCGTCGCGGGCGTGGCAGAAAGCTTAGTGCGATACTGACGCCTCTTCACTCTCTCCGTCTGCCAGCAGCAGCTAAAGGAGCCGCTTAATGGGGTGAAACAAAAGCACTAGGGCTGCAAGCCTCTCCCTCCGCCCTCCTCCTCTCTCGGCCCCGCCTCGCTGCGTCAGAGCCCCGTGCCCACCTCCACTGGAGAGCCGGAGCGCTCGGCTGGGCCTCTATAATAAAAGAAGGGGCTATTTTAAAAGAACAAAAAATAATGAAAACGCTTATGTCAAATACTTTAATATTGTTTTTATAGCGTTTTAAAGCGATAAAGGATGTCGACAAAGCGTACCACCATACAATAA
>JBBPCY010000023.1:10268959-10279864 GCA_037974405.1 Brachyalestes nurse | reverse complement strand
CTCGCGAGAGTGAACGTCACTCACGGTTACGTTCATAATTTGTAAACCGGCTCGTTCAGTTCAGCGTTCACGAAAAACTGGAACGTGTTCAATGAACGCCGTTCATTGAACGCGTTCAGGCACAACACTGCCCCCCGCACCATCCCATCTGTTACTCCACAGGTCTGTGCCACCTCCTCTGTCCCATCCCTTGTGGAGTCTACATAACAGATTCAGTTCCTAGTCACCTCTCCTCCCCTACTCCTTCACCATGACCCATTCATCTCTTGGACCCAGCAAATACTTCTCCAATGGGGTCCGACCTGCCAGGAGCTTTGTCTCAAGGCGAGGGCTGGAACATATTCTGGGGAGTCCAAGGCCCTCAAGGTCGACACAGAGGCCATTCCGGTCCTGTATCATATTCACTCTCCGTGAACGAGCAGCGGGCCATGGAAGAATTCTTCACTGAAGGGCTACACCAGGGAACAGTTGAGACTTCCACTCCTTTAGCGGCTGCAGGATTCTTTTTTGTAAAGAAAGACAGGGGTCTCTGTCCTTGTGTCGAGTATTGAGGTCTTAATTTATGGTGAAGAATAGGCACCCTCTTCCACTCATGAATACCACGCTGGACAGCCTCTCTGATGCTTTAACCTTCACCAAAATGAACCTATGGAGTGCTTATAATTTAGTGCACATCAGGGTGGGTGATGAGTGGAAGACAGCATTCATAACTTCAACCGGTCATTATGAAATGCTGGTGATGCCCTTCGGCAATAGTGCCGCAGAGTTCCTACAGTTCATCAGTGATGTGCTGCGGGACATGCTGGACTGTTGGGCTTTCGTATATCTAGACAATGTCCTGATATACTCCTGGACTACTGAAGAACACGTGCAGCACGTGAGGCCGGTTCTTCAGAGGTTGCTGGGCCAAGAACTATACTGTAAGTTGGAGAAATGGGCTTTCCACCAGCACTCCACCACATTACTGGGTTTTGTGATAACCCAAAGGGTGTGGCCATGGACCCCCAGAAGCTGGAATCTGTGTGTAATTGGCCCTACCCAAGACGCTTAAACAGTTCCAGTGCTTCCTAGGGTTGCGATCCGGGGCTTCAGTTCCATTGTGGCACCTCCTACCGCTCTCACGAAACCATCCTGGATTTCATTTCAACTTACCCCTCAAGCTGTAGAGGCTTTCAATAATTGTGCCTACTCTTCACCTCAGCTTTCATCCCCCTTATCCAGATGGAAGCAAACCGTTTGTTGTAGAGACAGATGCCTCCGATGTGGGCATGCAGTTTCTTCTCCAGAAAATTTAACCCCACTCTGCAGCAATATAGTGTAGGGGGCCACGAGCTGTTGGCCATCAAATGGGCTCTGGAAGAATGGCTTCACTGGCTCCAAGGAGGCGGTGAACCTATTGTGGTCTGGGCTGACTATCAAAATCTCCTAACTATTCAACAAGTCAAACAATTGATTCTGAGACAGATGGGCACTGTACTTCAAACAGTTTCATTTCCATCTGTCATACTGTCGAGGGTCGAAGACACCGTCCAGGTTCGAAGACACTGCCGGAGACTTCATCAAGAGGGACTTTTGGTGGCCTATTATGGCCGAAGACATCAAGAAATACGTCCAGACATGTGTAGTTGGCGAAGTCTTCGAACCAACTGGCCCCGGAGGATTTACAACTCTGTCCCTCTGTGTCCCTTTGATCATTGATTCATCACTCTTCACCCTGTCAGACAATTTCTCTAGAACTCTGTTTTGAGTACAAGTACTTGAGTTGTATACCATCTTTTGTGTGTGTGTGAGAATGCAGATTCCCAGTGGGAATCTCTACTCAGTTTTGGGAGCATTTTCGGAGCAAGTCAGGATTAGCTTCAGACTCATATAGGCAGCACGTATAGGCTCCAACTCTTCGTGAGTGAGCTCTATAATAGTAAGAGTAAACACCTGTTTAAATTAAACCCCAACATTCTCCAAAAACACCAACAAATTTCAATCTTCTAAAGTCTCATGTTGTGTTGTTGTGTTGTTGACACAACAATACATTAGTACAACCCATCAGGGCTAGTACAACTAACAGGTTTTTCCTTTGTTTTTCCCTCACTCTCACACAACACAACATTAGGTTCTGATAAAAATAAAAAGTACCATTTACAACTAATACAAAACATATAACATATTATAAACTAATAATAAACATATACATTAAAATAAAAGATTAATGGATGTTGTACTCAGAGACCATAATCAGTTGGCATGACTTGCTTATTATGATTAATCTCTGGAACAACACCACTAAGTGAATACATTTGATTAAAAAAAATCTAGCACTTTACTAGCCAATATCATTTGACATAAAGGTTTATGCTTCACAAAATTTGACACACTGCATTGTTATCACATTTTTTGGACGTATGCTATATTTAATGAAATTTCATCCATAGGGCTAAACCTTTTAAGTTTAATGTGGTAATTTGGTACACTTGGTTACACTTGTTCACATCTCCTAAAGTTCCTTCTAAAGAAATTTGGCTTGCTCAACAAACAGCCAATCAAAATTCAGTAGCCAATATGTTTGTGCATACGGTGAAAATGGCCAATCTTAATAAAAACTTTGTATGCTCATTCATAAAGGAATATTGATGCTATTTACCCCATTTTAAACAAATCATAAATGCTACATGTTTTCATCTGATCCTCTGATATGGTTTGGTCTGTCTTCATAACTCATCTTGTCTTTAAATTCTTATGTAACATTTACAAAATTCAAATTTCCACTAAGATTTAAGTTTTTTATAAATGTTCTCAATCTATTTTTACCAGAAACATCAACAGTCACAATAACGCACCTTAACTGCAACATAAAAGAAAAAAAAATTGAAAAAGAAAAAGGAAAACTCTCTCACTCATAAGCCGCATTACTGTGTATTCTTATGCCACGCTCAACCATACTAGTTTGCCCATATAGTCTGTAAGTACGAGGCTAACAGTGTAAGCCGAGTGTGAGTGGGTGTGAGTGTTAAAAACTAAAAACGTCATATGTCGAGACTGTTGTAACTCAAGGACCTCTTGTATGATTAAATAATACATTAGATACACTCTTAAAATCAAAGTGGATCCAAGAAGGCACAAATATTTATAATACTATTGTAATTCTCAATTGTATTAAGAAACAAGTATTACGTACATTTCCTAATCACAATAAACTGAGTTACTGGATATGGGTAGGTTAAAGCATATTGTTTTCAGAGAAGCAATATTTTGTTATGATATTGTCAGCATTTGTGGATACATTTACTGTGTGTGGATACATAATACTGTGTGTATGAAACATATTTGTTTTTAATATAATTTATGTAGTATACATTTCATGTCTTTGCATCAGTAACAACTATTGGTAATGAATAATGCAATAGACATAGTGTGACACACTACAAAATGAGTTCAGCAGGCTGAGGATTTCACTGCATATGTAAACACAACTGGGAGTGGAACAACAGTGATAAAGGTATCATGACAGATCATGTAAACACAGCTATTATGTAATTCACATCCAGTCAGAGATTAAATAGGCAAGATATTGCAAATATTCACCCTGTCTTGTGTGTATGTCCATGTTCAAACGTTTAGCAGCTCTGAAGAGAAGGATTTTTGCTAAGAAGTCCGGATGGTACCCCTCAGTACAGCGATGTCTAGCTCACCAGACTGCAGGTGTTACATCGGAGGACCTGGTGTGCTGATTTTTGTCAATATTGAATCAGAGATGGATGGTTTGCTTAATGAGGTTCAAGGAGAAAAGTGACAGGGGTTTTACAAACAGTAGCTGGCCAGAAACAGGGTGAGACTTTGAACTATGGCTTTGGATGTGTTCCTAAAAATAGAACTACCTCGATCATGCAAAGGTCCTGCTAGAAACAGAACAAATCAAAAGGACAGAGTGGGATGTGGTGATTTGACAGTCAGCAGAGCAACTTGAAAAATAGAAAGTGTCCTAATGTAGCTTAAATTAAATACATAAAAACCATAAATCCACAACATAATCCATAATAGTTTATACAGAAGCTGACTGCAGTGACTGGATTCCAAACTGGGTGGCTTGAATAAGTGTGCTTCTATTAAGACAAACAGTATTGTAAATACTGCAATTGCATAAATAGTTAGTAATAGTTGTAGCTGCATATAGTTCCAGCTTCTTGTCAAGGTTGTTAAAGTGTGAGATTTCACTGTAAGTATTTGTTATTTGAAAAGTGTCTACTAATGTTGTTACAACGGTGTCAATTTCTCTAACATATCTTGCAGTTTTGTTCTTTTTTATCTACAGTTTATTTGAAATATATTTTGTTTTATATTTGAATTTTTGGTTTCTTCCATATTTGTAGTCCTAATGATTGGTGCAGTGCATGTAAATACTGCTGCAAATGTAGAACTTATTTTTCAACAGCAAGGTACTATAATTCTGTTTAACAGTGTTTATTGTTTTATGCATTGCATTGTGAGGCATATCAGATCAATATCACATTTTCCAGTATGTAATTGCTTTTAATGGATTGTCTGTAAAATTACTGTAATTCCTGATGATAAACACTGTAGACAATAGGAGAATGCAGCAATTTACTGTAATAAAGGAATACTTTGGTAACAAGCTGTAGTCTACCTCAGTATATTTACAGTGTGTACTAGCATCTGTGCAGGCAGTAATTTACCAGAAAATTTTTACAATATATTTTTTACAGTGCATGAAAGGAGCTTGATGTTGTTGACAGGTATGATGCTGTTTGCCTACTTAAACCAAAGTCTGTCAAGTATTTAAGCTAAATTTTAACTTATTCACATTTTTCAAACAAGAGCAGAATGCCTCTGTAAATATGATTCCCAACTGCAAGAAATCTGGCAGAGATAAAGACAAACGTGTTTTATCGTAAATATCGTACAATATGCTTTTCACTTTCATACACCACTTCATCACTTGCTTTTTTGTGTAAAGTCTTCATTAGCCTAAAAAGAGTTCATTCACAAGACCTAAAATACAATGCTATGGTGTGAAAACAACGAGACAGTTAAGTGTAAAAATGTAGACAGAGAGGAACACCTTTGTACATGTCATCATGTCACCATGCTTTCAAAATATTGCACACCACTTTTCATGCTTCTGTTGTGGAGTCAACATTACTATCCAGCCACATCTTATCATGTCCTGAAATATATTTATTGTATTAATAGGTTTTGATGCAAAGACGAAGTTGATGTTTGTAAGTACCTAATATAACTTAAATGTTGCAGGTTTTTCATGCTGAGACCAAAGTTAGACTTTTGTGGTGGCTTGTGACATTTAAGTAGGATGAAAACATGTTTGTTTTTATCACTACAAAATGTCATGGTAGTGGCTGGAAGTATTTTTCTTGAGATATTAAACCCTAACCATAGGTTCATAGACAAGACATTTTGATAAGAAAGTATTTTCAAATACTTTCAGAAGAGTGAAAATCAGAAGAGCCAAAATACTTTATATTGGTTTTAGGTCACAAGCAACAAATGAAAAATGTATTAACAAAATCATGTAGCAACAACTCAATCTGAACTGACCTGCATTTTATTGAAAAAATCTGCCCAGTTTAATACTAAAGGATGAAGACAAGCCAGAAAATGGACCTTAAAATGTAATTTTAGTGCATGATTGGTGCAGAGACTTAAGGAGAAAACATTCTTATGGGGAAAACAAGAAAAGTATAGGATATAACTTAGATCCTTTCAGGCTAAGTTACTGATCCACCTGTTGTGTGGTGAGCTGACGAGTGAGAGCTTTAGAGAATATAAATGCCCCACTGTCTCCATCTTAAGCTAAAGCTGTGAATTAATAACTGCTCGCCTAGTGTTCCTCTTTACTAATATTTTTTAAACCGGCCCAAGTAAAAAACAAATAAGACATAAACATCGTTTTAAATGTTTTCCAAAAAAGGTACATTTTCCTAATCCATTTTTTAAATACAAAATTAATTTGCAAAAAAACGCCGAGGTTGTTGCCAGGAGATCCTCCAACCTGGGGAATAATGTGTATAAAATTGATTTAATAATTTTTTTATTTGTTTGTTTTTTATTTTCAATTTGAATAAAATAAAAATAAAAACAAATAACATTTATTTTACTATTATTTGCAAAAAATAAACTAAACTAAACGAACACGCCGTTGTTGCTAAGAGATCCTGTAACCGGAAGTTTGGTGAACGGAAGTCCTCCTGAGCTGTTCTATTTTTTTGGTCAGTTAGGAGAGTGGGGAAGATGGCGACGTCGCGTCGCGCTGCCCAACAACAGCAGCAGCAGCAGCAGCAGCAGCAGCAGCAACAACAACAACAACAACAACAACAACAACAGAACTTCTCTTCCCCTCCCAGAGTAGTTTCGAGTTTGCTGACTCCAGGTTCTCCTCCGGTGAGTGGGGCTCCGGCGGTGTCGGCTTCTGCTTCGGCTCCGACTCCGACTCCGACTCCGGGTCTGGCTCCAGCGGTAGGGGAGCAGCAAGATAGCGCCGGGGACCCCGAGGCCAGCCCGGCCTCCCCGGACCTCCCAGCCGCCCTGCTCAGCAGCAGCGGCAGCAGCAGCTCCTCCACCACCACCAGCTCCTCCACTCCCGGGGGTGCCAGCAGTGGCGTCTCCAGCCCCGACTCCGGCGGTCCCAGCCCCACTGGTGGAGGTGGTGGTGGTGGTGGAGGAGGAGGAGGAGGAGGAGGAGGAGGAGGAGGCTGCGGGACAAGCGGAGCATTCAGGGAGCTTTTCGAGGCCTGCAGGAATGGAGACGTGTCCCGGGTGAAGAGGCTGGTGGACTCCGTGAACGTTAACGCTAAAGACATGGCTGGACGAAAATCCACCCCCCTGCACTTTGCTGCAGGTAACTTAAATCGTGTAATTTTTAGTCCCTGTTAACTTATTTAACTCGATTTTCTAAGTAGGGAATGCTGCTGATTTGAAGCCCAGAAAATTAAATTGCCACCCAAAGGAAAGCAAGCCATATATTTAGCAGATCTTTTGTTAAAACGAATGATTTGAAACCCAGAAAATGAATTGTTCCCCTCCACACCCCTCCCAAAAAGAAAAAAAGGCCGTTTGTTTTGCAGATCTTTTGTTAGTGCTACTGCTTTTAAACCCAGAAAATAAAACCGTCCCCCCTCCACAACCACCCCTCCCCAAAACTGGAATTTATTTTGCAGATGTTCTGTTAATGGCCCCCGAAAGAAAAAAAAACATTTCGGAATGAGAGTGTCTTTGTAAGTAGAAAATAAAGTAATAAAGTAAATAAAATCCTCCCAAAAAACCATTTACTGTTTAGGTCTTTTGATGATATTACTGATTTTAAGTGTAGAACATAAAATAGTCCCCAGCTGTTTATTTTGCAGATCTTTTGTTAACGCTCTAAACTAGCTTTAACGTTATCATTTATTTGGGCTGGTTTAATTTTTGAACGATTCTCTCACAAACTAAGTAATTTAGTTAAAACCAAACATTTTTGTACAGTATAGGCTAGTGTTTGTTGTGGCAAATTGACAGTGCACTTTAAAAGCCAGCAACTGGTAAATTATGTTTAGTTATCCTTATTATGACTGCTGTATTAACCTTTAATACACGCACTCAGGGTTTTTCTCTTATCATATTCTCGACATAAAGCATAAAGAAGGTGCCTTCATCTGGCATGGGCTTTCATTGTCTTGCTATTGTGTTCATGTAATCTAATAGGCTGATTGAACAAATGGTGAAAAGACTTGTTCTGGGTGTGCCTGGCTGTAGTTCACTGCTACAGAGTACATATAAAGTGATTTGGCGAGGAAGTCCCTATAGAAAACAGATGGATGTTGTTTCATGACTAAATCATAGAAAATGCCTTGCTTAAGTATTTGTTTTTGCTCTATAAATTTGTTGCTATTACCCTCACTTGGTTGAATAATGACATTTGAATGACACATTCTTTCTGTGGAGCCTGCATATTGTCCTTGCTTTGAAAGATATATTCATCTGATTTAGGATCCACTCAAGAATAAAGCACTGACCAAGTAGTCTTTTATACTTTGGCCTTTGCACAACAGCACGTCTGCCAGGTTTGAACTGATTCTATTTTCCAGAGACAGATTGCTGTATAGGAAGTTTGTATAGAAACTGTGATCTTCAAAACTATGGACTTTGTTTTGGTCTGAAATAGTTACACATACAGTTTGCCGTAGAACATTCATGTTAATAATGTTTGAAGTGTTACTCTGCATGTTTCTATTTTTAAAATATATAATTTTTCCCCAGGTTTTGGGAGGAAAGATGTAGTGGAGCATCTTCTGCAGACGGGGGCAAATGTGCATGCCCGAGATGATGGTGGTTTGATCCCTCTCCACAATGCCTGTTCTTTTGGTCATGCTGAAGTGGTCAGCTTGCTACTGTGCCAAGGAGCTGACCCCAATGCTAGAGACAACTGGAACTACACCCCGCTACATGAGGCTGCCATAAAGGGCAAAATTGATGTGTGTATTGGTAAGTGTCTTGTCTGTGTCTGAAGCTGAACTAATTGCTTGCTGAAAAGCTAGAGCGCTTGGTTAATTTCTTCTCCCGTTGCTTTAAGATACATTGTTGTGTTTCATTTCTCTTTAATTTTCTCACATGTGATCTGTGTGTGTATGTATTTTAAAAATGTTTAAAAAGTGTCTGTAACATTGCAGGGATATATTCAGCCTAAATGTGTTAGTAGATATGGGAGAGGTATACCTTTTTTTTGCACTTTTGTCTGGGGAATTGTTTTTCAATAAGGCTTAACCGTGTTGCGTTTGTCTTTATCAGGCTTGGCAGTTGACTGTCTTACACAGTTATTAATCAGTTCACCACTGTTTTGTATTCATGAGAAGTTTGAAATCACACGGGGGTGAAAAGAGTAATGTTGTGTGCTTCTAGATTACAGCCATCCGTTTGCCTCAGGCAATTTCAGACTCTGCTTCGGTATCATTTGAAGTTTCTTTGTTAACTTAATCTGTATTTGAAATGCTGGCTTAGTGTGTTATGAATAGTTGTGGGGAATTTTATTGTGTATTGGTTAATATGCAACTCTCTCAAAGCACAGTATGTTTCTGATGGGAATTAAAAACACTTTTACATTTTTCACATATAACGGTGTAATGGACTACATTATGTTGCATAACTAAATCCAGTAGTTCTTGCATGCGTATCCATTTTAGACACACAAAGAAAACACATAAGGAAACCTTTAAGTTTGCTTGTCATCTCAACATGGTTTGAAGCAACTGTGGTGCTTTTGTCATGCAGATGCCAACTGATGGGATACGAGCTTCCATTACTTGTTAGCTGCATTAGCCTCCTTCCTCCAGTGGTTGCACAGGAGGACAAGTAAATCTTAACTTGCCGATTCCTTGTAATTATTTGCTAGAAGAAAAGATATTGTGTTTCAAAATCACTCTCTTAAAACCAATGCGGCCTCTGCTGGAAATAGCTCTTTATTATAGTGATTTGTTAAACTGAATAGATCTGCTGATGTATTTTTATTCTTGTTTTAACTGAAATATTTAGCAGATTGAAGTTGTCTGACAGGTAAATTGGTTTTTCATGTTACTTGTGATTAAAAGTCTTTCATATTGTTCATCTTTACATTTGAATGCTGTTCTGCACAGCCCCTACAGAAGAAAAATGTGATAACAGCTCACTACGAGTACAACATTTCAGAAAATAGCTATTTTGTTTAATTGAGTCAGTGCTCTGATTGTAATGTAACTTTTTATAAGACATTTAACTCGTTGTAAATATTTTATCCTTCATATTCCGAATCTAAATTGTCACTCAGTGTTAGACCACAAGAATGATGTGCGCATTGTGTTTTAAGGTAGATAGTAAGCAGGATCATTAGCAAAACTGCTAGCCTTTGGGTAGGGACTTGCTGTTCTTGCATTTTCTAAATGGTTTGTACATTATTGCTAGAATAGAAATAATACATTTGAATGACTTTATAATTAGATTCAGTTGTTACAGTATCTCAGTGAATAGCTTTTTGCAGTTCGATTTCACTACAACACAAGCTTGAAGCCAGCATTTATTGTTGGAGGCATTTTTTTTTTACAATTTAGTTTGTGGTGAAGTGGTTTGTCTTTTAAAGCATGATTCACCTTGTTCTTACTTGCTGATTTGATCAGCAGAATACAGCCTTTTTGGCCTGTTTAATTCTGCCTATTGAATCAGTTGTCAGACCTCCAGCCTTTACCCATACCACAGGTTTCATCACCCCTGCCCTTTGATCATGATGAATAAATAATCTCCCTTCACTCTGTTAATTAGGGTTGCCGCTAGTCTCTAGTCATTAATTTCTGTGCCCATCCACACAAAGCTGCGGGAGGGCAATTTAAAATTGGAGGTCATTTGCTGTCATTCCTAACTTCAAAGATGGATGATGATAATGGGGACTGTTTCTCTTGTTTTTGTTATGGCCCTGACTTGCCTGCTGGATGAACAGGTCTGCTTTCTTTACTGCTGCGGGTAATGAATGGCTAAAGAACTGTGAGTTGTAGCTGAACCCAGGACAATGATGCAGCTACTGCTTTAGCCTTAAGCCATAGATTCTTACTATTTTATTCTCATACTGCATAGGTATATTTAAAAAATCAGCCATAAATCAGATGTGATTGATTGTTTTCTTGTTTGAAGCATGTATTTTGATTCAGCCCACCAGTGAGTACCAGAGTGGTCGTGATTTTCAGCCAGTGCTAATTTGGCATTGTCAGTCTTGCATCTCACCTAATGTGGTGAGAGCCTTAATGAACAACTACTGCTATGTCAGCTGGCACTGAGGGCTAGAGGTGTGAACCTTCACTCATCTCACGATTCGATTCGATTACGATTATCATGTCAACGATTCGATTCGATTCGATATCTCGATGCATCACGATGCAT
>JBBPCY010000023.1:10243196-10260872 GCA_037974405.1 Brachyalestes nurse | reverse complement strand
GGGTCGTTGGACCCCCCCCCCCCAAATTCAAACTACACAGGTTATCCCATTCATGCACCCCTCTGCAATACCTCTGTATATAAGGCCATAGCAAATGTAAAGCCAGTTTTACAGCAAAACAGTTCCTGCCTTTTCAGTCATTTTGATTTGCTAAAAGAACATTGTGCTGACATACTGTCCGGGGAAAGAATGTTTACATCTACCTTTCATAAAATGTGTGAAGGATTTGTAGACGTGTGCCATCTCTGTGCTTACTTTGAATTATTTATTGGTATTACAGGTAATGAAATAAGGCGGATCTTTTCAGCTCTACTTCTTTTAGGTGATGGCCAACTGGTTGATCTTGAAAAGAGCCTTTTTCGTCGTCTTTCTCAAATATCTAGAGTAAAAACCTATAATAAATGGAACAGATTATCATCTCATTTCAGACCTGCATGTTCATCAACTTCCTTCACATTCCAGTTTCCCATTTTGTAATGTGATTTCAAACATGGGTTCTGAGCTGTACCATAGTGTGCTTTTTCAAATAAAACTAAAAAAAGAAATGTTTTAAAAGTGGGATTTTTTTCGACCGTCAAAACATATTTTTTGTTCGACAAAGCGTAAAGATGAGTTCTGGTTACTTAATCTGTTTGGTAAGAAATTCTGTCAGAGATTTAAAGGTGATGTATTACACCTCTTTTTAAACAAGATATAATAGGTCTATGGGCAATACAAAACATGTTCATGAAGTTCTTTGCACAAAATCATTCTCACATAAAGAGATCTCAATATCTTTATTCTTGACAGTTTCAGTCCCTTTCAAAATGAGCTGTTTAAGGGCTCTGTCCCGTTTATGCAAATAATGACTTTTTATGAAAATGACAGAAACCAGAGGCACTATCCAACCCTATATGTTCGACCCCGAGTCGGACCCAGAGCGAGATGAACACAAACTTCATGTGACTTGCCTTTGCCTGTAGCCACAGCGCTCTGCGTCTTGTGTGCTTGTAAAACCTGCAGACAAAAATGGCGGATCTTCACCTAATCTAGTGGGTGGGGGCTCGACATGTGAGGGGCGGTTCTATGCAAATTTCCTGACGTCAGAATAAGGGAGCCGTCCAAACGGCTCATAGAAGCATATGATTTCTGATATGAATATGAATCTTCTTGATTCACAGAAAACGAAAGGATGTTTTTTTTTCGTGCTTGTAGTGTTTATAGGAGCAGTAGAACCCCAAATGGAAATACAAAAGGATGTAAAAAAGTGAGTTTTGCATAACATGTCTCCTTTAAGCAAGAAAAAAATATCTGGATGTGGTTTTGTTTATAAGATTTACCTTTTCATTGGAGGTCATCTCTTCCTGGTCAAATAGAGCTTGGAATCCTTTTATCTAAGCATTGGCTGTGAGAACCTCTGTGTCTGTATGGCTGTGCACTATTTAGCACTTTGATAAAGGCTCCCCATGCTATTCCTGGCTATAACATACAGAGTAAAGATTCTGTTGCATTGGACTAATCTGTGTTGTAGTCAACATTGCACCTTCAACATTACATTTTGGAACTTCATGGTTTTCTGTAGTGTTATAATACATAAATATTATAATTAAACAGATATCTTGCAATTATGCAGTATGTGAGGTTTATTGACATTTCAGCAATATATACAGTACACAGTAAAACCAATGTTCCTCCAGAACCATGGTGCAACACAAAAACGGAACACAAGAAGATTACATAAGGGCTGACAGAAGAAAATACACAGCATGCAAAGAGAGCAAGAGAGAGAGAGTAAGAAAACTCAATAGCCACAAAACCGGGCTAGACAATATTTAGTGTAGTTGACAAACACAGCTACAGTTTGAGTGCATGTGGTACTATGACGGTTAATATATTCTAGCAGCGGAGTTGAGTGTCCAAAAATGCAAATATAGAGGTAGTCATTGTGCTGCCTCTGCAATAAACCCTTTAGTCTGCAAGTAGGAAAAGTTCATTATTGTTCATTACTGATATGCACCACAGTATATAAATGTTTTATTTATTGTAATATGTTCAATTCATTTGGTAAAAGATCAGAAACAAGAATACTTAGTTCTATGCCCCTGTTGTGTAAAAAAATTGCCTGGGAATGTTTATACGTGTTTTGATGCATTTGGTCCCTTCTAGCTTTCAGTAGTTCTATGCACAGAGTTAGAGGAGAGCAGCTTTCAGTTTTCACTCTCTTGTCAGTTTTTCTCTTTGAGACCCAGAAAGTCCATGTCTGTAGGTGTTATTTCATATTATTCTAACACGTTTGTCATTTTGTGCTTCAAACCAGGCGTAGTAGTGAAGCGCATCTAAAAGTCCCCTGTGTCCCCAGTGTCCTGGAAGTGGTTGAGGATTTTTGCCGCTGTAGATTGCAGTCTCCCTGTCCCAGTCAGTGTGTTCAAAGCAGTCTGCTTTCCATCAGGCATGGCATTTTTGACAAGCGGTCTATATACTTGGAAAAGCATTATAGACATGTGGTCTGAGTAGCCAATGTGGGGCAATGCTGTAAGTGCCAGCAATGTTTATGTAAACACAGTCCATCGAGTTAACTAATTTTTTGCAAAGTTCTTTTGATTACGAATGTTGAAATCTCCAGTGACAACAAACAGTCCCTCTGGGTATGAGTTTTGAAACGCACCAGTGGCAGCCACCGTGTTGCTTATGATAGCTCTGGGTGGGATGTATACTGTAACTATGAGCATAATGGTGAATTCTTGTGATAAGTAAAATGGTCTACATCTAACAGGCCAAAACGCCAGCAGAGGTGAGCAATAACTACAGACCTGCACAGCGTTCATAGATCAATCAGTGTTGATGCAAACACACAAGCCTCCTCCCTTAATTTTGATGGTCAGAGCTGCGCTTCTGTCAAAGAGGAACATTACCATGATGCTAATCTCTGGAGCCATGTCTGGAATGCTGTCACTTTGCCATGTATCCATAAAAACAAAAACACAAGTTTTTAAACTTACACTGGGTAGTTTGCTGAAGTTGGATTTATTCCAGTTTATTGTCCAGGGAGCAAACATTGGCAGTTTCGCCTAGCATGGATCAATTTGCTGTGCTTCCGCTTCTTTGCGTATCGCTTGGGATGTCGTTGCTTCCGGCAAGCAGGATTAGACAATGTGGTCTGAGGGCCTGGTCCCTGAAGCTCGCTGAAGTTGTGCAGCTTTTCCAGCAGTCCATACTCAAGGTTATTTTCTTGTATATATCTTAACTGAAGCAGGTCTGACAATTATAGACCAATTAATCTGATATACATGTGAACAAAGGTTTGGTATGAAAGTCTACACTTTTGCACCAAAAAGTTGGACTCAGACAGGCTAATGTGATTTAGCGTGCCACCATCTTGGTGTGTCATCACCTCTTTTTTTCTCATAATAGGTACTTTTGTAAATCTCACTAACATCGGATTGATCATTATTGACTCACCTGTAGGAACGTAGCACAAGGGAGTTTGGTTATCTCTGAATAATTAATCTTCTTATGCAGTTTTTATGTCTACATGTATCTCAATTTTTTTGAAGGCTTCGTCTCTTCAGCTCTAAACGCAGTGTTACAAAATGAGACCAAATTCCGTTTTCACAGTTTTTGCATTATGACTGTTAGCAGTTTTAAATTTTGAGTATGTATGATACATCAGTGGCTCAATACTGAAGTTATTACCAATAACTGTGGCTGTTTTGGCATTCTATTTTTAGCTTGCGCATGAAGTGAAACATGCACTACATCTATACTACATTATTCATAGTGAGAATTTCCTTGTTTTCTTATAATAAAAATATAAGTAAAATATTTGTTTTGCCCCTAAGAATAACATAACATTCAAGCCTGTTCATACTTTACAGATTAAAAGAGATATAGCAGGATTTCTGACTGCAATGATGTGGTGGGAGGTACACCACATCAATATGTGAAGTCTTTGTTTAGTGATATTTTCTCATGGGTAATTTGCATACTGAATTCAAAGCCAAGTCTATTTGAACCGTAGGCTGCTGTGTTAGCGGTAAACTAACCGTAGGCTGCTGTGTTAGCGGTAAGCTAACCCTAGGCTGCTGTGTTAGTGGTAAACTAACTGAATGTGCTGGTCGAGGGGCGTGTAATGCGTGTTCCACAGCAGCAACACGGGGCTGCCCATAAATGCGCATGTCTATTAATGGGGCATTAATATGCACAGACATCAGCCGATGCCGGTTAGGTAAAAATGGCCATATATAGGCCCTATTAATTGGCCAGGCCTGTAATCTGCCGCCATTCCATGAAACTCAGTATTCTTTCATGGTTATTGTTACTCTGGATATGTAGTTTATTTTGTAAATATATTTTCTTCACAAATTCTTTTTTTCATGTGTAAATCTGGCCACTCCCTATCATAGTAGTTGAATGCTGTGGTTTCTCTTCTACTGTGAACACACTGCTAACTTCTCTTCAACCATGCCTGTTTATGCCTGCTTTGTCTCAGCCTGTTACCGTCTTTCTCTTGGTCTCTGTGTAATCATTCCATATCTTTCTGGTGTCTTTGTTATATGGATTTCTCTGATAAAATCCACATTTACCAAGGCTTGCTTAAAAAAAAGCTTATTTATTTTTGCTGATAAAGCACTAGGTGGAGATTTAATAATAATGAGCTCACCGAACCATTTTAGAGAAAGGGCTATCTTAAGCAACATTAACTTCAAGTAATTACTTGCTTAATGGTATTCAGAGGCCGCTTTCTAGTGGGAATGATGACGATCAATTCTCTTTACTGGACAGTGGCCTGTTAAGTCCTTATAATTGGCCACTTTTACACACTTTGTGTAATCAGGCCCGTTGTTATGTTGTGTTTCAGTTTTTCAATTTCAGTAGCGTTTCATCAGGGAGCTGTGACCCAGTGCCAGGTTTTCTGTAGATGCTATAGAATCCAAGTGTTCTTGTTCTGTAATGTTGTTTTTTAATATATTTTTAAAAAATAATAATAATGCTTTTGTACATGTAGACTTTCAGTGTGTCCGAAATCGCGCACTTGCACACTTTTAGTGCGTGGGTTTAGTGCGTGGTGCGTTCACACTGACAACTAAGCTAAAATTCAGTGCACTGAAAGTACCCAGATGGTGCACTGAAAACAGACAGAAAACGCAGTGCGGAACAATGGACAGTATGCTCGCTAAACAGACGCCATTTTGACTACGTAGCAGAAAGGGGAGGGACTTTGGACAAGTTTTCGGAGATTAATAATGGCGGCCAACAATGAAATGCCGATGCAAGCCCAAATTCATTGTGTGAACAAAAGCTGGCAGATATTTTGGCAGACTGGAGACTCGCGATCAAATGTTCGTCCGTTTCTTCCGCTAAGTGCTAAACGTTAGTGTGCCATTTTGGACAGCACTTACCCAGGGCAGTTTGCACTACAGAAGGAAGTGCGCACTACACACTGTATTTCAGTGCAATGAGGTAAGTGCGTGATTTCGGACACACACTCTGTTTTTTAGTGGGTTGCTTTTATATGTTATCAGAATAACTTGTTGTCAGTATGGAATCCACAGGTGTTTCCTACTAAACCTTGCCCATTTGCCGTTGCTCAGTGAGGTTTCTCTGTGCAGTTTATCTCAACTACCATAATTGACTACCATCAACTACCAAAGATCTACCATCCACTAAAGACTTAGCTTTGATCTAAAAGTATGCTATCTCACCTGTGGAGTAATTTCTAGCGGCACACAGACTAGTTTCATAAGGAGATGGAACCATGCAGCTTGCCGTTTTTACTGGAATCACAAAGGGGGCTTCTTGTTGTCTGTGTGATTGCGCATGTGGCTCAGCCTCACAGTGCCCCCCTGTGGGAGTGGCTCACTGTGGGATTTGGCCAAAATCACTCTGACACAGCAGATTGCTTTAAACAAACAAACCATGTCCTGCTGTTTCTTTGAGCCTGGCTTTCGGCACATGGTCTGTAGCAGTTAATTATTCTTTTAAAGTAACGTTGTTATTATTATTATTATTATTATTATTATTATTATTATTATTATTATTATTATAATTTAGACCATCAAATAAACAAGGAAGAAAGACAAAACATAAGAATTATAAACATAAGAACATTATGGTGTTAAAGTTGGGGGAGACAGATGTTCAAGTTTTTAAATTTGTTTGCACAGCCTCCATCATGAATAACTGCTGTTTTTACCTTAACCAAGGTGTTAATGAGATGTTTTTTTTTTTCTTTAACAAGTGCACCTCAGTGTTCATATTGTCTTTATCGTTAGATCTTGAAGGGAGTCTATCCTCTGAGCTGGAGATTTCAGTACACAGTGGCTGAGGGCAGTAGTGACTTTATTTGAGGGTGCAAGACACGTCCTGAGCGGCATGGGAACACTGCCTGTATCCGGGCAGGTGGTGCAGGGCTCTCACCCGGCCATGTAGAGAAAGTGAGCGGATTAGTGAGTGGCCTGGCTCTGAGGCACATCCCCCAGCTTACGCTCAGAGCTTTCTCAATGCCAGCACTTGTAAATGGGCCCTCTGTGCTACTGGCTCAGGATGCTTACACTGATCACTCGCACAGACCTGCAAGAGCTGTCTGTTGTAAACAAGCTAAAACCAGTTTGAGGGGAAAAGGGGACCCGTTTGAAGAGGAATTTTAGAAAGTAGGGGAAACCGGAATAGAAAATTGCGTTTATTGGCCAAATATGTGTGAGAACAGATACAAGGAATTTGATTCCGGTTGATGGCGTCTCTCCGGTACAACAGTTTAAAAACAACAATATCGACACCTTGCTAAAATAATCGTCTAACTCATTGTTTCAAGCTTTTCAGAAAACAAAAAACCCCAGTTCCTATTCATTTAACTGGGCAGGTCCTTGACATAAAGTGGTATTACCTGATTGACTGACGGTGTAGGCAATTTTACCATAGGTGGCCAGCATCATGAGGAGATGATTTTGGCAAAAAAGTCAATTAGGCAAAAAAGTCAATTAGGCAAAAAAAGTCAACAGTGGTTTAACCTAGCTATGGCACCATCCAGGCACTGGGAGCAGGGGCCTGAAGAATGAAACCAGTTACCAGAATTTATTTTAGAGAATTCAGGTGCGAAATCACACTTCAGGAAGAAGAAATTGTCCATTTTTCAGTTTTTTTAAATCAAGTATTGCTTAGAGAGCTCAACCTTTTCTTTATTAGCCAATTTGAGTCAGGAATCTTTTAGCGAAAGTAAAGTGTCAGTGACCAGTCCATTTCACTCATTTCACTGAGTGGCTCCTAATCTTCATCTTTGATGGCTTATTGATTACTGGCATGGCTGCTTTTTGACCTGCATCCTGATGAATGTTACCTGCCTTGGAGCTACCCCCTTCACCACCAACAAATGCTCATTCGTCTTGCTCAGTGTTGCCATGAGAACATGCAAATTGCATGATGTATGATAGTCTGCCATTGGCCCGTTTCCTTTTGTGCTTCCATTTCTGTGACTGAACACATTTGTGATGGAAGCAACCATCTTAATGTCCTTTGCTGCAAACAACAAAAGAGATATATATATATTTTTTGTTTCATAAGCACAGATGAAAAAATACCCTAATGCGTTCATTTATAATCTCTATGGCAATTGCCTTTGTTTTGTTTCAGCACCTTGATGGAAAGTGATTCATCTGACCATGCTTTTGGTTGCCCTCGGAGGCTGTTATCACCCAGCTGTAATTGCTTAGTTTTACACATGGCTGAGCGGCTGTTTGGACAGAAGTATGGACGATGCAGAGAGAGGAGGGAAACAGAAAAGATAAACTCAGTAATCAGAGTTTGCAGTTTGCAGTTAGTTTGGTTGCTGTGTCCTCTGATTGACGGGATTTGTCTTGTATTTGTTTGATGTTCTGACCAGTTTTTTTAATGAAAATTAGTCTTGTGATTTATGTATATTCTGTAATACAAGTATGATACTTACTTCATTATAGACCTGGTACAAACCCCACTTTTTCCTTTTAAGGGTGTTAACGTCATACTACGTCCACTAGTTAATTGAAGCTCATCCCTTAGGATGAGATCATTTTTAAAAAAAATAAAAATATTTACTGGAGATTTAAGCTCGAATCTCTACTGTTTGGTTGGTAGAAATTAATGGCTAACAGTGTGACATTACATAGAGTTAGGGGGTGTACTGGTTCTCCAAATCCACATATATATTTTTTTGGTTGATGTGGCAGCTGCATTAATGTCTTCGTACTGTTTGTTGTCTTGGGTGTGGTAGGATGTGGTGTGACAAATTTCCGTTGTAATTTCCTGTAGTATTTCTAATAAATGGTCATTTTCAGTATGTGTCTAGAGAACAGGGTTTAATCCATTGTTTTTTCAACAACTGAAAAGGGGTGCATATCCAGTGCCATGAAAACGCTATTGAGTGTGGTCAGAATGAGCTTGTAGTGCACCGCTAAGATAAATGTTGGGATAATGTTTTCTAACATGTTCTGATATGTGCTGTCTGCTGCTTGTAGAAGTTTTGCGTGCGGCAAATTGTGTATGTGGTGTCTACGACACAATTGCCATCCTTATACTCCTCTATACACTGGTGAATGTGCCCAAGGAATTTGTTATTAATCTTGACTTCCATCAGGCTAGTGTAATTAGCATGATTAAGCTAAGACAGTCACATGAAGCACACAGTTAGAGGACAATAAAATTGTGTTATGTGTAATATTTACCAAATATACAGCTTTTGTGTTGTAGCGTAAATTTTGAAACTAATATTATTTTGTTATTTTTAGTGGTGGTAGGGAGTTGGTGCCAGGCAGGTCAGAACGTGGTTCTGAGACCATGAATGTTCGTATCACAATTTTTTGGTTTAGTTTCAGAACTGTTATATCCCTATACAGTATGATTTTTGGTATTATTGGCCTAAAAGTTGTACCTGTTTTCAGATTGGTGCCATGTCTTTCTTTATTTGTTTGTTCAGTTTCAAGCACTGGGATCACTTTAATTGACCACCTTGTTTTCTCTAATTAATTGCTCTCTAATAAATTGTTTCTACACAGCAGTGGCGTAATAATCACTCATGTTTGTGGTGGGACTTTTTTATTTCTGGAGTTTGATGGACAGCTGAGGACGTAGAGAGCAAGGAAGTTGCACATGGATGCATTTCAGTAGCTGAACCTTCAGTTTGCAGCTCTCTGCTTAGCACTAACTTTGAGTTTATCTCTGGAACCAGATCATTTGTCTAGTCTCAAGATCTTTTTGTTTAGATTCAGTGATTCAAAACGTTTTTCATGTTTGTTCAAATGACTGCCCTCAAGTTTCAGGTCTGTTGTAAGATGTCCTCCACTTTCTCTTTTTGGTTGTTTTCTGTTGGTTTATTATTTTTTTCGCAGTAAACTCTCCCTCAGTCATGAGGTAAATTAAATGAAATGACCACAACAGCTTTACTCAGTCTGCCCTTCTTTTAAAGTTGCCTCTGAAAATATGCTGATGATTTGCTAGCAAATGAAGAGTGAGTGAAAACATTTTTATGAGCTGCTGGGATTAAGCCATTTTTTGTGCTTACTGGACTAATCATGGGTTTTATCACTGACTTTTTTTCTAGTGTCCTGTACTTGTAGCTGAACAATCTTTTTTCCCTACTAAGGCTGGCTAAGGCAAGGATTGTATGATAGCAAAGTGTAGTATGCCCCTAAAGCAGAATAGAACCAGGTTCAGGCTGCCTTTTCTTTAGGGTAAATATGATCAGCTTACCTAAGTGTGGGAGATTCTGGAGGCTGTACACTGCAAAATGAGAGGATAGTTTGATGCTGCAAACACATTGCTCCTTTGTAGACAAGGTATAATGTGCTTATTTTATTTACCTGTGTAAAATTTCTCTACAGATCCTAGACTATGTGCAAGTACTTTTTGTAATTCTCTTCTTAAATTGTACTTCTGATGTGGCTTCATGTTCTAGCTTATTTTTGCAGTTTTCTTCGGAAAACTTACAGAAAGTCACTAAAACCAAAGATTCAGAAATTGCCAATTACTATTTATGCTGCTGTAGTGCTTAAACAGTGTCATGCATAATTAAATAGTTTTACTGAATACTGAAAAAAAACCTGAAATGTCCTTAAATGTCTTAAATGTCCTTAATATCCAGTTTATCAGATCATCAGCAGATGTCTAGTTAATGAAAGGAATCAGGAAAAAAAATGTTATGAGACAGTCTGTTTTCTTTCTCCCTTTTCACATCATACCTAAATCTACTTTGTAGAGTCCTGACTGTGTGTGTAGTCCGCCCCTGGCCCCTCTCTTCATCCAGTCAGCTGAGCTTTAGAAGTCCACTTCCTCCTCTGAACATGCCCTCCCAGCCAGAGACTGCAGTGCACTTTAGTGAAGAGTCTCAGAATCAAAGGCAGGTCATTCCTCCTCAGGGCCTTTATGTTTACTTTGAGATGTTGGTCTCCTGCCAACCCACACAAATGCTCCAGAGCAGACACACTCTCTGCCTCACTCACAGTGTAGTCAGTCATGAAGGGTAAATTGTAGTGCCATGTCATTGTTTTGAAAGAAGGAGAATCTTCTTTACACTGTACCTCATTGTTTAGTCTTGAATGAATAAACATGAAAAATGTTTGGCATACCATAATACATACAGCTGCAAAATGTACGTGATGATTTGAGATAGGGCTGAAAAATGTTTGGTGGTGGGACAGTTCACATTGTAATTCTTTAAGCTTTTGTGGTAGATGTTGCAATAGAATAATTCTTTCTTTATTATTAATTATTATTCATAGTGAGTGTTTTCTTTGTTTTGTTTGCTTTTTTTGCAGAGCCTGTTGACCACCTTGAGGCTTTCTAGTTCTCTTTTGCAATATTTTGTAATATTCGATCTCTGTATATAAAGCAGTGCACTTTTACATTTTATATCGGTCTTTTGTATTACATTAATGGTGCTGATATTGCGTACAAAGCTCCAGGTCAACAATGCTGTGAGCCATGGCATGAAATTCCAAGCAGACCACATTTCAATACAGACATGTTGTTAAAGATGAACAAAGAAACCAAGGCAAAACTTTGAAGAGCTGTGTAATGTACAAAGTGCACTCACAACAATTTAAAAAAGTAATGTATTTCTCTAATGCTTATGATCCAGAAATCATGGAACTAACTTAACCCTAGGAAGGGTGAACTGTTACCATAATATTAAATGAAAACACAATGGAAATGTGTCTTGATTTGTTTCACAAAACATTTTTGTAACTGGTGAAAAAACGTTTACTGTTTTTAGGTTTAAAACCAAACGACTGTGCCATTTAAATCTTTAGAGTCAGTTGTTTGCTTTTGCTACTGCAGTTGCCATGTTTTGTGATTTTAGACCACTTTGCCATTTTTGTAAAAATGCATTACCACTGAAACTGGCCTAAGTCCATTGCGACTAAGAGCCTTTTTGAGTATTTAAAATATGATTTTGTTTGTGTAATCTATGTTGTACACCAGTGATTTTATTTTTTTCTACTGGTTTACTTTGTTTTTGTTTTCATGGTAAACGTTAGGTTTGGTTGAAGTCTTATTTATGACATTGTTTGACATGGTGTAGTTGTATGTACCAAATACAGTAATTCATACTTACACAACCATTTTCCAACATCTGTTTGTAACTCAGACTAAAACAGGCTGTTTTGCTGCTGAGCTTTTAAGAGTGCTGTATATAAAGGATTGTACCTTTGATTGAAACTTGTGAAACTTCCACATCAACTTCTTTTACTTAAATATAAGTAAAATCTGGTTTTAAGTGAAAGTTTACCATGGCCAGTAACATGGTTCAAGGTTTGCATTAACTTATGCATGCTTGTTCATGCTGAATTGTACAGTAATGCTGTAAATGGTGCACTCCTCCACTCCTGATTATAGTGGACCCAAAACGTTAAAGTAGAACAGTATTTTTAGGACTGTAACCATTTTGGACAGGAACCATGTTGGTAAATGATGCACCAAACAACTGTTTCTACAGGAGAAATAGTTGATCCATGCACTTTTCACAATTACTGCATGGATATGTATCATTGTAATGCTAGTGGTTTGCTGGCTGTGGGTCTTGTATGAAGTGTATATTTTTGATAGTTTATATTTAGCTACCATTTTTTTCTAACCAAATATGACTAGTTCATACAAGTTATTTAAGTGTAGTTGAACACGTTTTTAGCACATTTAACAGCTCAATGTTAATAATGAACTGTGGCCTTTTGTTCTAGTACCAATAAATATGCAGCACAGTTCTTCATCAAGACATCAAATTGAAACAATACCCATCAGCAGTCTTGCTACTTGTATGGTGAAGTGCAGCATATGTGTTTAATTTGTCCCTGTTTATCTTAGAAGTAGCATTATTATATTTAAAAGTATGTTTTATACAGCATCCTTGTATTAGTGATGGTTATGCAATTTATTTAACTCAGAAGATAATTCTGACTTGTGTCTGCAACGGTGTGGCTAGTAGCTGCTCTGCTTCTATTATGAAGAGATAGCTAAACTTGGCAGGCTGCTCATTAACGGTCTCTGAAGGCTTCTTGTTTTTTTGGCTCACCATCTGTTGTTGTTGTTTTTTTATTATTTTACTCCTCTCCCTGTCAATAATATTATTTAGCATTACAAAAGCTATATATACTGTAGACAAGTCAAAATCTCATCAATAACCAAGCAATCCTATTTACTCTCTTCTTAGTAAAAACATAACAGGATTAAGGCAGGATTGCACTGCTTGAGTCTGTTTAAGATTACTATTTTCATGTTATATGTGGTATTTGTTCTGTCGTCTTACGCCTTTGTTTTGGGGTCTACTGTAGGATTTGAAGATGGTAATGGATGGGAAAATTTTTTATGCAGTAATCACTCTGCTGCAGCCATTTCAATCCATCTTAAAGCCTGTCAAAGCCGTCAGGAGTTGAGGATGTCTGTCTCTGGGGATGTTATTCATTATATCCCCACAGAAGCTGTTCTTTGGGGTCTGTGTCTGGGGGTGTGTGTCTGTGTCTGGAGGTCTGGGGGTATGTCTGTGTGTCTGGGGGTGTGTGTCCATTTCTGTGAGATGAGATTTGTTCTATATATTTTTTATGTGCTTTTGCATGAATTAGGTGATATTTTCCCCGCTTTTTGTTGAATCGTACTACGGTATAGGGGTGGGCAGAATTATCTTGTTTCACTTTATATTGAGAAATTATAGCTATTGTTTCCTGTCATGATATCAATGCAACAAGAACACTGAATGCATTTTTAATGAATGGTGCAGGTGAGCACAGAAAGTAGTGTTTTAACTAACATGGTAAAAAAATCAGTTTTGAGGAGGTTGATGGAGGTTTAATAAAAATCTTTCCTAGTGCTATGAATATAGTTTTTAAGGAAACGGTCACTAATGTGTTTTTGTGAGTTTTGTGGTCAACTACAGATCATTGTTTTTGCATGGATGACTCATTGTTTCACAGTGTGCAAGTAACTGCTTACTACTGGTGACAAGGAAATGTATCTATCACACCACATTCAACATTCTTTGAAGCCTTAATCTTTACCATTATAAACGCAGCACTTTTTTTTAAAGCAACAGTTTCTAGTTTTGTTAGTATTAATGGAAAGACATGGAGGAGCTAGCTTGAACAAATAGGAAACCTAAAGCTTTGACTATCATTGGTTTGCTTTATATAACTAGTTGCTCAGCCTTTGTTTTAAATTTCACAAGCCCAGCCAATATTAATTGCATTTTTTGGCTCCTCCCCTTTTGTGGTCTCTCTGAAATCCTAAGTAACCCTGAAGCCATATCTTCAAGTCTACCTCATCACATCTTTGATATGTCCCCGCTTCTTCATACTCTCTAACATTCTCACTCTTTGTTTCTTTGCTCGCTCGCGCTCTCTCATGCACCCACCCCTCTTTTATGCCTCTCTCTTCTCCTACAATCTACTGTCTCCTCCAGCCCTGGCAGGGAGAGCACATGTGGGGGTGGGGTGAAACGGCACTGAATTAGTTGAACCACTCTGATTGGCCGAGAGGTAGCACTCTGCAAGGAGGGGGATGGGAAAAGGGCACGCCTGCTTCTGTTTATTATACATTTTTTTCCTCCAGTGCCTCTTATCTTGTGTTATCACAGCAACAGCACCTCCCATACACGCGTTAAAATAGACAAGCGCTATCGGGGAAGCTGCCTTGCTATGGAAACGAAAGGAGGAAAGGAGAATCTAATGTCTGTCTGAGACAGCCAGCCATTTAATTTAACCAGGAACCAAGGATATGCGTCAGTTTGCTGGCCGTATCCAAGACACTGATGATGCCGTGACCACCACACTCTGTTCAACGTCACAGCTTCATCAGGAAAGAGGGGTGGACGCTGTACTACGCCACCAACTGAGAGAAAGGGAGGGAGAGAGAAAAAAGAGAGAGAGAGAGAGAAAATGCAGGCAGGCAGGCTCCTTATGTGTGTGCGTGTGTGTGCATACCGCTGCTGATATATGTGTGTGTGAGAGAAAGTGTGTGTGTGTGGATTTTTGCACTGGATGTTGGACTGCCGCTGGTCCAGCGCTGCTGTGTTACTCTGGCTTCCTGCTGCTTCTGTGCATTCATTCTACATACTTCTGACACCATGATTTTTTGCAATCACTTAGGCGAATACAAGAAGGATGAACTCCTGGAAGCAGCAAGGTGAGTACATGTACCTTCACTTATCTCCTCCCTCCTTGTATGTCTGCCCGTCTTACATGTCTGTCTAACCATCTCCCTCAGTATGAATATTCCCCTCTCAGGTATTATTGCATGTTTTAATTTGGAGGGGGGGGGCACTCGGTGATGGATGGTGTTTTTGTGTGTGTCTGTGGCAGCCTGGAGCAGCTAAGAGCCGGCTTTAGAAGATTTAAGCATAGAGCAGCCTTGTAGGCAGTAGTGTTGCTATTTAGCATCATGCTAAAGGCACAATGCTATACCAAGAGTGGATTTTTTTTTAAATAATTGACCTCTTAGCCATAACGGAGAAGGCAGAGGCTGAATGCATGCAGCTGAAGCCTTACATGCTTTATCTGCTTCCTCTTTCTGTCCTACCTGTTGTCCTACTGACCACAGTTTTCTGAGCACACTGAACCTGGCAGGTCATATTGTTAAGGAAGGGCCAGCTATGTATTCTGAGTAGCATGAAAGGAGCCTGCTTCTAAAAGCCAGTGACAGTGGCTTCCCAAGTAATGGCTCTTTTGCCTTAAGCCCCTCACCATGTCATGCCGAGTCAGATATGTATTTCATGCTCAGCTCCACTGTGTTCTTCCTCTTTTTATAGCCCTGCCTCCGGCACAGCCTCCAGCATGGGTACAAATCAGGATTCTTGTTGTTTAATAATGATCAAGAGAGAGCAGGCAAGAGAAACTACAAAGGTAATTCTTGCCTACACAGTCATTAGGCAGAGGTATGATCCCAGGGGCTTCAGTGCAGGAAGGGGATTTAATTTGGGCTTGGTCAACTCTCTTTGCCCATAACAGCAAAATAAAGCTGTGTTTCTTCTGTGCTTGTTTAATGAGACTGGTGTCTTGGTTTAGTCTCAGAAACCAGCTAAGACAGGCTTCAGACAGGTGAACAGCCAGCAAGTGTTGCACGTGGGGAAGGCAGTTTGATTGCGGTCAGTTCTGTGGTTTCTGGTCATCTCCAGAAGATGGAGATGCAGCTGAAAGTGTATAGGAAGGACTGACGAAAACCTCTCGTCTCTCAGCCCTATCCCATGTTATAATCCTTTTGGCCTGTCCTGCTTCCCAGTGGTAGCGACGGAACTTGCATCTTCACTAGGGCTGGTTATCTGTACTTAATGACAGAGCAGCTTGGGAGGAATAAATCAGGAGTTTCTGAAATGGTAGGTAGAAGGTAAAGAACAGCCTTTGTACTTGGTTGTCTTAGGAACTTAAAGCTGTTCTTCACTGAAGTTGAGGATCCAAGGTTCTGACACCTTACAGAAGTTTAAAAGAAAAAAAAGATTATTATTATTATTATTATTATTATTATTATTATTATTATTATTATTAGTATTGTGTGGTAAATTAATGATATATTTGCCAAAGTAGAAAACCTGGCTGTGCCAACTTATTTAGAGGCCTCAAGAAATCTTAAGAACAGCGGGCCATTCTAAAACATAATTGTTTTCTGTCTTAAGCTGTCACCTGTCTTAAGCTGCTCCAAACAAACTTGTGATAAGGTTGAGGCATTCTGTGGCATGTATCTGCCCTCCTGTTCTATGAAATGGCATTTTGGCTCAGATGCTCCACTGGATTAGGCTTGGTTGCGCTGGCCTGACCTCAGTAGGGGGGGGCGAAGGAACATGGACAGGTGCAGATGAGTAAAAAGTGCTGCAGGCCACAAGCATTGCCAATACAGACCACTCTGGAACTGAAGACCTCATATAAGACATTCTTGTTTTTTCTCTCAGAGGCCTAGTCGGTAGCTCAGGGCTGCATTTTTGTCTGTGTTTAAAAACACACAGTCCTTTATTTTATTTTATTTTATTTTTTTGCCTACACCCCCCATGTCATATAAGGCAAGACTAATAGAAGCTGTCCGTCATTCCGTCTGCTTTTACTAGGGTCTTAGTTTTCCCGCTTTGTCTACTTGCCTCACACTATCTTAACTTTTCCTCAGCAAATTCAGTGTATTTTGCCACTGTGCTGTTTCCCCATGTTTTTATAACTACTGCTCTGCTTCAGGAGCGGAAATGAAGAGAAGCTCATGGCCCTGCTCACCCCACTGAATGTCAATTGCCATGCCAGCGATGGCCGCAAGGTAAGAGCATCTGCCCTGCACATTCCACTGAAAGAAGAAACTTCTGCTGTTTCTTCCTAATTCTTAGTGCTGTTATACAAGCCTCATGTGTATCTGAATTACTGGTCATGATGCTTCCTTTATAGGCCTTCATAGGAATTTTTAAAGTTTGTTTAAAATTAACTGACCAAACGGCAAAAATGAAAAAGATCATGGTCATCTCATTTGATTTATCAGATATGTCACTGATCCCGTTTAAAACTAATTTTCAAATGGTGTGTCATATGCAGTACACACTGCAAAATATCACTATGTAGAGCTTAAGAAAAAACATGAATTTCTTTATTATTCAAATGTGCCCTGATTCAGGGCCAACTTAAATCCCCCTGTCTGCACACAGTGGCAAGTTGCAGGGTAATTACAGCATCAAAGGGTATGAAAGCGACACCTTCCACATGCAATTACTCATCACATTTTAGTTTGTTTGTTCTGACTTGAGATTACCTGAAACGTTGTCATTTGCAGCTCTTAGAATTTTATTAAATTAAGGCTTTTCTATATTTTCCACATATTTCCATATGTGAAAACTGAAATGTATTAACAGTAGAGGATATGCAAATATTCTGTCTCTCAGGGCAAGAGAAGCATTGCAAGAGTTAGAAAAAGGACTGCTACTGAGTTAAATCTTTTAGTAAATCTGTTGCTGAGATATGGGGTTTAATTTAGAAGACAAAAGTATATGTGGCTATAGCAGTGTCTGCCTCATGCATATTTATTATTATTGACTATTTCTCAAGTCTTCTCTCCAAAACATCATATGAGTCGTCTCGGGCATGTTCCCTTCTTTTCTTTGTAGATATAGTGCATCTAAAAAACTGCTTTAAAAAAAAGGACTTAAAATTATCTTTCTGAATTTTTGTAAAGTGACCTTGAGAGTCATGAAAGGCGCTTATAAATAAAATTTATTATTATTAT
>JBBPCY010000023.1:10206200-10226836 GCA_037974405.1 Brachyalestes nurse | reverse complement strand
TTGTGCAAAGAACTTCATGAACATGTTTTGTATAGCCCATAGACCTATTATAACTAAAGTGAGTTTTGCATAATAGGCCCCCTTTAAAATGTTTACATTTAGCTAGCTCTGATTGGTTCCTTGGCTGATCTGATGTCACAATCAGCAAATGTTGTGCTGCCCAGCTTGAATCAGACAAAAGAACATATTTAAAATATCTCTTGAGAAATTTGTGGTAAATAAAAATCATGAATACTATGAAAGAAGATAATCATGAAAATTAGTAAACATAAGGATTTAAGGGAAGTAATAGTAAAAAAAAATCCTAGCTGTTGTAAAAGCAACATTAGATCAATAAAAACATTATCATGTATCATGTACATATTAAACATCTAGAATTAGGGAGATTTGAGCTAGATGGCCATAGCCCAACAAATGTAACTAAACCATACCAGCTTTAGTAGGTGTGTTAGAATGGGAAGCTGTAGCCCTCCAGGGTCAGAAGCTGGCACATACGGAATACACATAATACATGATTATATGGTGTCCAAGCTTTTAAGGCAGCACATGAATTGCATACAAATCTTATTGTCTAACTCCACTTTTACTTGCCCAAACAGCAGCACTAAGTTAATAATCTTAGCTGTTCTAGCAAATGTGCCCTAGGTAGCTGAAAGAGTGGAATCTGACCTGATATTCTCACATTTACATACTGAAGGAAGTCAAATAAAACATATACACCTTCTCTGTCACATTGCTCTAGTGGCAACAGCATCTATAAACCAAAGCTCACTTTCCCACAAAGCTAATGTAAACGGGTGGTGAGAAGCTTGGACCTGACTGGGTCTGCCATGTTCTTTCTGGTGCACAACTGAGACATGCATCTGGGACAGGAAGGCTGTTTTAACCCTCTGGCCTTGTTCGTTTTTACTATCCATTCAGCTTGTTCGTGGCCACTTTTGGCCAATTGAAACCCATGAAAACTACATTTTTTAATTCCTTTTTATTTACACTGCTAAATCATACAATTTAGGTGAAAATGCTTTCATTCTAAACTCAACACTTGTAGTTTTTAGTGGTTTCTACCAAATTGTCATTTATCCATTTTTGGCCAAGCGAGCAATTTTATATAATATTTTATATAATGGCCATATATTTAAATATAATTTCTATATATATTTTAAATATTTTTTTGCTGTTTTTACCACATGAAGTTTTTAACTAACACCAGTTCTTGTCATAAGTATCAAATATCTATTCCTTTGTTGTTGTTGTTGTTTTTAATCCTTCAAATGGCCATTTTCTATTGTCTCAATGCTACTGGGGCCAAAAATGGATAAATGACATAATCTGGTAGAAACCACTAAAAACTACATTTCTGAAGTGTTAAGTTTAGAATGAAAGCATTTTAACCTAAATTGTATGATTGAACAGTGTAAATATCAAGGAATTAAAAAATGTAGTTTTCATAGGTTTCAGTTGGCCAAAAGTGGCCAGTTAACTGTTACAACTGGATGTATGGAGTATATTATTGATATATTTAATGAGTTGAAGTAAAAAATTAAAAGATCTGAAAAAACTCCAGACCCTTAGGAAATATCATTCCATATGCATTATCACAGCTAAAAAAAAGCGAGTGAACTGGACACAAAAGGCCTACAACAGGACCAGAGGGTTAAATGCACAGTGTTTCTTATCTTGCATTATTGAGAGAGAGCGAGGGAGAAAGTGAGTGCCAGAGACTGGATTCCAGAGGAGATAAAGGTTTGACAGCAACCTTGTTAATATTGCTGCTGGAAGCTTCCATCTCGATTTTGTCAAGGTGCAAGAGATATTGTTGCCAAAATTATTTTGATAAAAAGTCTGGACCTAAGCATAGAGGGCCAGAGGCTAGCTTAGCTTTTATTTCTCAAATACTCCTCTGATTGAGCCTATCAGACATTGTAAGCCTTCCCTAAACCTTTTTAAAAGGCTGCAGTAGATGATGGCAGCATGGTGTTAGATTGTGTTAGGGTGTTTCTTGGCCCCATTATCTCATGTATGTTTCCTATGCCCTCAGATGAGTTTAAGGGCCATTCCTTGCTCCAGGCGGCACGTGAGGCTGACATGGCCAAAGTGAAGAAGACCCTGGCTCTGGAGATCATTAACTTTAAGCACCCGCAGACCCACGAGACAGCACTGGTGAGCCTATCAGTCATTCTCTCTCTCTCTCTCTGCTCTTTGACATCCACAACTGGATTGACATCCACAAGAGGACTTAGCTTTAACGCAAGCTTGGTGATATTAGAAACTCTTGTATTACAGCATTGTGCAGTTGCCTCACCACATCCCAAGAGAAAGCAGGTGACAGAACTCTTGCTGCGTAAAGGGGCCAACGTCAATGAGAAAAACAAAGAGTAAGTGTTTTTTTTTTGTTTTACAAATATTTTTGTGAAATGCACACTTGTAGCTTTGACTGACAGGCCGACGAGCCACTTTATTAGGTCCAGGACAAGTACAGTATTTTATAATAAATGTCTAGGACTTTGTCCCACTATGTCTTTTAATATTTTTGGTTTATTTGTTCTTATTTCTTTTTAGTTTGTGTTGATTATTTGTCTGCTGTTGAAAGTAATTTCTATTATGTGGTATTTCTATTTCTATTAGAAGTATTCTTGGCCAGCAAGGTGTTTCTAATAATAGGAGCTTTTTACTGCATTCCTTCTCTGCTTTGTCTGTCTTTCTCTCTCTAGTTTCATGACACCTCTGCATGTAGCAGCCGAGAGGGCTCATAACGACATCCTGGAGGTGCTGCAGAAACATGGGGCTAAGGTATGCAGGATGCCTCACATCATGGACTGTCTTGTTTGGCTGTACTGTAACAGAGCTACAACATGTAATCACTCACACACCCCCTCTGATCCTTTCCCACATTTCTAACATCTCACATTGCACTTAGATCACTTTGCTTTATTACTGAAGCCATATTAGCAGCTTCGGAAACCAGTGAAGTTTGGGAACTGCTTTTTTTCCTCCCATGTTCTACAGCCTGGAATAGTAGTCAATCACATTTAACCTGAATTTTGGTTTAAGTTCAAACACACCCTAGTCACTTACCTAACCTAACACAGCTGTAAAATCATAATCTAGAACCTAAAAACACAACTAAGCCACAGAAAAAGGAAATGGATATAAATAACTGTACTTGTACATAGTACTGTAGTAACAGAAAAATGTAAAATGTAAAAACACTTGTGCTTTAAAACAGTCCAAAATGGTGTAGGTAAGCGTACTGGGGGACACCAACTCCCTCACTCATACACCACGTTACTGCGTATTCTGCATCTTCTTCCACCACGCGCAGCCAAACTAGTTATAGGAGTGTGTGTCGTAAACTCGAAACGTCGCATGTCGAGTGTGTCATGTTTTAACCCGAGGACCCCCTGTTGTCATATGCATATCCAAGACACATCACACTTGTACTTTGTTCCAAATACAAATTATCAGATCATCCAAGACACATGTTAAAGGTTTCAAAGCAGGATGATAGCTTAATGAACCAAAAGGGAAGTGAGCAGGAGAAAAAAATGAGCAGGATTTTGTGTTGCTCATAATATATTTGATGATTTACCAGCAAGCTTCATCAGACATACACATTATGGGTCTGGTTTTTAAAATGTATTTATTTATTTTTTAATAACATCTCTGCAGTTTGTTTTATATCAAAATGCTTTGTTGTACACAATAACTGTTCTCTGGTGTTAAGCTCATATCTTTACTAAAAACTAGCATCTACTGTTTGTGTACCTATACAGCATACCACCTTTAATTATTAATGTAAGGTTTTTCTGGAAAAAAAAAAACATGTGCCGGCAAACTATAAAGCCAAAGAGTCCTAACTAAAGGGTCATGGCTGGCCTGTCTCTGTAGGAGTGGAAGCAATCTAAGAGATAAATCATTTATATCTGCGTCTGAGCAGCAGAGGTGGTTAAGAGACTGCCAGATCAATGAAACTCTGTCAGTGAATCCAATCAGATAAGCATGGACGGATTGAACGGGCATGTACTGCGGAGCATCCAAGCTGCTGTGTTGTTTGGAAAAAGGAAAAAGATATTGAATAGTTGGCCAAGCAGTATTACTTTGTAACAAATAAACAAGTCACAGATATCATAATTTTTGTTTGATATCTGTAAATTTTTGCTATGTGAAAAATAGATCAAATAACTTGCCTTATTTAAATTAATTACATGCTTGTCCATATCAAGTGGAGGACTTATACATTTTCAATCAGATTGAGATTCAGACTGTATGTTAGCCGTGTGATTTAGCTAATATGCCTTTCCTGAAACTTTATAACTTTTTTAGTTTTCAGTTATTTTGTTGGTCTTTGTTATTGGTAATTTGTTCATTTGCTGCAAAGTAAGAAATCTGGGTGGTGATGCCATATTTTTTGCCAAGGGTTGGTCTTGTTGAGTGGTTGCACAGCAGCATCCTCTTCTTTTATCCATCTAATGATAACTTCATAACATATTTACCCTTTTTGAATGTATTTGTCCTGCTCTAAATGTGCATTTTCCTGACCTCCATTCTAGGACAGCACGATTATTGCTGTGTTCTTTTTGGCCTGTATTTTCACCTTCTCTCTCTGCGATCTAATGCCGTGACCCCGCCCCTTCTGCTGGTCTCTGGTGACCTTAGAGTTGTCTGCCTTGAGTGACAGTTATGCCGTGGGACATAATGAGCAGGCAGCATGAGCAGAGGGGTGTGTTTGTGGAGGCGAAAGTGTGTTTACTGTGGGAGAGGCTGCTGGTAAACAGATGGTGTGCTAGTGTCTCGCTAATAAGCAGGCCAGGGAGCATACAGGAAAAGCCGTCTGAAGAAAACACATGCTTGGTTTGGGCAGTTTAGAGAAAAAGTCTGGAGAGTCAGTTATGCACAAGAGAAACGGGCTGAGCTTAGGCCGTTTGAGTAGGTGCATCAGCATGCAGCAGCCTGGCTGTTACTGTGTTGGCTGTACCAGGCCTGAATCATTAATTAATCTTACTCATGACTTGATAGAAGTTCTGACAAAACTTGCCATAGTTGGGGTTTGAGTTTGGAGTTTCAGAGATAAGACACTAGCTTAAACCACATATATACATATACACACATACACGCATAAATGCTCGCTGGTATATCTCCCTCCTCTGCCTCTGCTCAGTGCTGATAGTCTTTGAAGAATCACTGGAGTTGCCTGAGGGTGCGTCTGATTAATTCATGTCTATGTTCATTTCAAAATGGGCCAGCTTTGCTCACAGTTCTCTTTGCTCACAGTTTTCTGTACTATGTGCCCAACTATCAATGTACCTCACTTTTCTGAGAGGATGAAGACAATGGGAATACTGCATATTCTGCAAAATATTCTGACTCTGCTTGTGTATTTGTGTGTCATTTACAGATGAATGCAGTGGACACTCTAGGACAGACAGCTTTGCACAGGGCAGCCCTGGCTGGTCATCTCCAGACGTGTAGACTGCTGCTGAGTTATGGAGCAGACCCTGCTATCGTCTCTCTACAGGGCTTCACAGCCGCACAGATGGGCAACGAGGCTGTCCAACAGATCCTCAATGGTAAACAAAGACTGATGTGGCAAGTAGTTGTGCCATATGTGCGTGTTTTGGGCTCCTATTCATACACTTTAAACACACAGTTTGGGGGCAAGACTAACTTTGTGAACATAGTCATTATAATTTGATTGATTTTCTTTGAGAGATGACAGTTATATGCCTACAAAGAAGAAAAGGCTTTGACTATACCTATTGCAGTAGTGTTACTTAACTTTAGCAGTAAATAATTAAACTGGTAATTGTGTGGAAGTGCACTACAAAAAATTAGTGAGATAAAAGCACTGTGTGGAATGGATGACTGCGTCTTCTCAGTCATAACATCATGGCTAGACCAAATTCTGTCCTGGTGCAGATTCTGACTTCTGAACTCACTTATTGAGTACAGTGATTATGATGGTTGATATTTAGTTGTGGTAACTAATTTATTTGTTGAAACTTATATACTGTTCTTCTAAATTTCTGGTGTATGTATACATTCTGAAAGGTGGTTCTTTTTCTTTTCAGAAAACATTCCTGTGAGAAACTCTGATGTAGACTACAGACTTTTAGAGGCAGCTAAAGCAGGAGACCTGGACACTGTGAAGGTGATTATTGCGCTGACTGCAGCCACTGGAATCTTGCTGGTCTTGTTGAGTCAATGCTTCGATGGTCAGAGGTGTTTGGTGGCACAATGGAGACATAAACTATAGGGACGGATCAGAACAGACCCTCATTATTAAAATGATATGTTGAATGTGATAATTAAACTATTAAGAGGTTGTGAAAACCAATAAGCCTGCCATTGTTACTGACCGCAGTTGGTCATTCCAACAAATAAAATGTTGATGCACCTTAGGAAATGGCAACCTACAAATCTGGCTATATTTGCTGCGTCTGAGCTGTTCGTTTCTCTCCTCTGACACTTTCTCTGGCCTGTTTTTTACTCTGCAGCAACTGTGCTCTCCTCAGAATGTGAACTGCAGGGACCTAGAGGGCCGTCACTCAACGCCACTGCACTTTGCCGCAGGTTATAACCGTGTGGCTGTGGTAGAGTACCTGCTTCATCACGGGGCTGACGTCCATGCCAAAGACAAAGGGTGATAATATTATCTTTTTAATAATAATATTATTGTCTCTGTGATGCACAGTACTAGATTTTTCTCTCTCTCAAGCTAATTCAGGTATCGGGGTATCTGGTATCGACTACTGTTTCAATACCAGTCTCTTCTTAAGTTATTTGTGTTTCATAGTGGCAAAAACATGAATTCATAGTAAGTATTAAACAGACTGGATTATTTTTTGATTGAGAGGTAGGGACATGTTATTTTTCCACAGGATGCCAATATGATTTTTAAGCACTTCATGTAAGATAAATCAAGCTTTATAAAACAAATGGCTACTCAGTATATAGGCTGCCTTCACTTGAAAAAAGAATGTAAATCATGTTGAAGCATTTAATTTAGCCATTATTCCATTTACCCAAAACAACTTCCTTGCTTTTTGAAGTCAAGGCTTGGTGTCATTAGCATTCTCATTATCTTGGGATACTACAGTCAGCTGTCAACATCACTGTATTAAAGTAGACCATTTTCTGTTTGCATGTTTTAACATTCTTTGGGTAAATGTTTTTTAAAATCCCTCTGTAATGAAGAAAATTCATTTTGTTTGGGATTAATAAAACGTTTAATTATTATAATGTAAAATGCACCAAATGTGTGAATGCACAATCTGTAAAAGTGACTGACCTGGTGGATTTGGACAAACCTATACAAGGCCGTTGCCCTCTAGGACCTGAGTTTGACACCCCTCCCTTGTATTAAAAGATAAGTGGAAGAGGTTCCAGGTTACAAATCTATGTCTATCTCTGTTTCTTGCAGAGGTCTGGTGCCACTGCACAATGCTTGTTCATATGGTCACTATGAGGTGGCCGAGCTATTGGTCAGACATGGCGCATCTGTTAACGTGGCTGACCTGTGGAAGTTCACTCCACTGCATGAAGCTGCAGCCAAGGGCAAATATGAGATCTGCAAACTGCTTCTAAAGGTACAGTTTTACAGTCCTTTTCATGCTGCAGCTGGCTCAGCACACACCCAGCTGATTTTAGTCTCAAGCTTGATCATTCATATGAAGTCACTTTAAATCAGATCAACATTTGACAGCACATGTTACCTTTTTAAAACATCTTTTATGCAGTTAACTTCTATGGTGATTTAGAGGATCTCTTGGCTGCATGAATATGATAAAGGTCCCATAAAGCAGGGTTTTGTGATTGGCTGAGCCTATGGTAGTCATTCGTAGACTGTGCCAAAGGCTTCTTTTGTGTTTCAGCATGGGGCAGACCCAACTAAAAAGAACCGTGATGGGAACACACCACTGGACATGGTAAAAGAAGGGGACACAGACATACAGGACCTGCTAAGAGGGGACGCAGCACTGCTGGACGCAGCTAAGAAAGGCTGTCTTGCCCGAGTGCAAAAACTTTGCAGCCCTGAGAACATTAACTGTAGAGACACCCAGGGACGAAACTCCACCCCTTTACACCTGGCAGGTAAGGGAGCATCCCTCTATTCTCTCCCCCAATCCCCAGTTTATGTTTGTGTCTCCGTCACTCCCTTCCTCCCTCCATATTTCTCACTTATGCGCACACACATTCTCATGGAGGCAGCTTTTGCCCCCAGTTGTGTCTCATAATCCCACAGCTGTCATGATGAACACAACACAGCAAGCACTAATCTCACTGTTAACCAAAAATGCGCAGCAGTCTGCAAACCATGTTGTTCCAGTCTGCAAAAACTCATTCTGTTTAAGACTCAAAGGGTTGTGTGGCAGTATAGGAAACGTCATCTCATCCTTGAAGCTTGGCTAAATAAAACAGGGAGCCGTGGGACATGTCAAATTAAATCTTGGCATTGATCCTGAATTCAGCTTTAAGAAGGATCACTTCTCATCCTTCGTCTTTCAAGTTTTAATGAAAAATAATTTTTAGACTTCAGTTGAGACCTTATATTGCCTTTGGCCATTTTTTGGTTAGTGGTTATTGAAAACATGGATTTTGGGTCTGGGGTTAAGTCGACAGAACTGATATCAATCTGATATCATCAGGAATCAGAAAATAGTTCCAGTCTAACTCAAACATATCTAGCCTGAAATATCACAAAGTGAAGTAAGTCACATAAGATTAGCCTAGGAGTAAATTTACATGATATCATAATTTAATGTTAATGTATTGATAAGTGGTATATATGAGCATGAAATATTAATTTTCAGCAAGTTTCCACTATAAATTTTTGTGTTGAATTTAAAAAATCAAATTACCACAGTTTTATGACAATTTTGTTGTCTTATGTACAGTTTTGTTTCTTATTTACTCTTGTAGAGTCAAAGTGTTACTTTTGTGCAGTTTAAGGATAGTACATCATTGTAAGGCTTAGTAGTTTCTAAAGAAACATTTCAGAATGTTTTTTGGAAATAATAAAAATTTCAGAACTGGAATTAAAAAGTAAAAGTTGTATCCTGCAGTCTCTGTTTTATTATGGTTGCTTATTGCAGCCTGAGCTGCTTATGCTACTGTCTTAGAGCTTTTTTTCTACCCTGACCAACACAAGCAGACATGGCAGCAGCAGGTGGGCCATAGCCCTGATCATCAGACAGAGTGTACCATATGTCTATATTCACACGTACACGTACGCACATGCACGCACACACTGAACTCCTGCAGTGCTAGAATGTAAATACTGATGTTACCCCTGTATATACTCAATAATTCATGCACGTGCGAACCAGGAAATGTATTGGTCGATTCATGGATCAAACACCTGTTGTGAATTCTGCCATTAAGCTCCTTGTCAGAGAACAGCAAGTTGTGTAAAAAGTACTGAAACACTGACCAGTTGGACATGTCCATTCAGATGTTTAGGGAAGATCACATTAAGTTCACCTGTAAAGATTATAGTGCATTTTAGGTTCATTCTGACATTTTACCCGAAAGCCGAATATCCCTAACTTTTTGAGAGTAGTGTACATTTTTTGTTTGTTTGTTTGTTTTTTTGCTTTTAACTTTTTTTAAAATTCAGGTACTGATTGTTTACTCTCTGGTTAATATGTTACACCCGTTGATGGGTACCATTTTAAAGAGATAATGAGCGTTATTCAGTTCACCCATCAGTGGTTTTAATGTTGTCGTCGTTTAGTTTATTCTCTTTAGGAATGCCTAGAAGCTGCATAAATGCAATATTCCATTGTCTTTCTATGTGTACAAATCTCGAATAGTCAGATTAGTATCACAACCTATTAATATTGATATTTGATCCTAACATGTATTATTTAAACTGACAAGAAAAACAAAAGACAACTTTCATGAGTGCAGAATCATTATTTATGCATTTGTTGTCTGGTCCTCGTGGCAGACAACAAAGGTTAAAACCTTTTTGTGCACCGTAGCAGCAGCTGTTCAGCTTTTGTTCTTGTTTTTGATTTCCTCATTTTTGTGGAGGGTAGATTAATGGAGACACAGTCACTATGGCAAAGACTGAAAGGGGGAGAGTGGAACAAAGAGCAGGCTTGCGGCATTACAATCTGCTTGAACCAGACAGATACAGTTAGTTCTGCAGTTATGCCATTTTAAAGCTTCTCACTATTGCCTTTGCCCATCAGTGAAAAAGCACTGTTGGACAAAGGGGGCCATAAGTAAAAACACACGACAGCAAACCCCTAAATACTGGTTTCCAGTGAAATTGTGAATAACATAAGAAGCAGGTGGGAAGTGCAAGAGTGAAAATGTAAAAGTACAATAAAAGGGAGAAGACAGAATCTGTTTGATTAGGTGTGTGTGTGTGTGTGAGGGAGAGAGAATGTGAGAGCAAGTATGAAAGTGTGAAGGTTTTAGTTCTGGGACTGTGCGTTACCAAGCCGAGGCCTGCAATGATGGTGTTAATTAGTGAGGGTCCTGCAGGCAGTCATCTGTTGTGAAGGTCTATGCTGTGAAGTAAGAACTCAAAAAGAAGCTAAGACTTACATGTGGTTCTTTTAGTAATAGTACCATCTAATGATGTTTCAGGCAAAAACTGTATAGGGTATTCGTAAAACAATAGTATGTCTACTAAAACGTTATACGAAAAATGAAAATAAACAACAAAAAGCAAGTGCATAGAACATTTAAAAAATAAAATAAAGACACACGGTGGTTACGAAGGTACAGAAATAATACATTACCATGTTTTATTTTACAGCTGGCTATAATAATCTGGAGGTGGCAGAGTATCTGCTGGAGCATGGTGCAGATGTGAATGCACAGGACAAGGGCGGCCTGATTCCCCTCCACAATGCAGCTTCTTACGGGGTGAGTGCACTGTGCCTGAAGTGTCCCAGAGAGCTACTGGGGAACATTTCCATCTGCTTACTGTACAAGTCCAACAAGGCTGCTTGTGTACACTTGTGTAAACAAACAGGAACTTCCAAAGACAGCAACAGACTCTAACAGGGAAACAGATGTAGACTGAATAATCCATGCAGATGCTCCTCAGGAAGCAATGGCGCAAGATTTCTCTTTCACACAACTTTGTTTTAGCGAAGATCACAGCTTCTGTTCATTCAAATAACATATTTTGTTGAACATTGAATACTGAAGTGCGTGCGTGTGTGCGCGTGTGTGTGTGTGTGTGAGAGAGAGAAAAAGAGAGAGAGAGGAATGATGGCATTGCTGTGATTCTGAGGTCCTGCCAGGAGAATTTCAGCTCATTCACTTTTAATGGGACAGTGTGACTCATGATTCTTTCAGTAGGTTTCATTCTCTTTCCATGGGAATGTAGTCTGAGCAGCCCACAGTCTTTGATACCCTGTAATAAGCAAAGATGCAGGAAACCCCATCTAGGTGGAGATGCAAAATCTAAAGCAGAGATTGTCCTTTCCAATGTCTGTGGAGTTTCACTCCTAAAAATACAGGTGCCACAAGGGACCTCTAGAATGCAAAACACGATTTTGTTTGATCTGTTTTTAGATCTATTCACATTTAGAAAGTCTAAAATTCTACATAGGACTCACTATTAGCTCTGTAATCAACCATGTTGCACTCACAACCAAGCCTGAAAAATGTAGTATTGCTTTAAAGAAGGGACTAATTTTGATTTTTCCTTTTTCAGTGTGTGTATATAATGTGGAAATGATTCTGTCTGTGCTGGCTTATGCTGTTAGGTGTTTATTCAACTTGCCCTGATGGGGATGTTCTTGGATCTGTGATCATGTTGGACCATGCAGCAGCTTGCTGGTTACATAACAGAGCTAGAAAGGGACACTCCTGGGTCTGTGCCCAAACTCCTGTGGACATTCAATGCTGTCCAGCATGTCCAGCCAGAGCCTCTTCTGCCTCTTCGTGCTGCCTGACGATTGGTACAGAGAGTGCCGCCCTGGGCCGGGCTGGCAGAAAACCCAATAGCCCTTGATTGGCTGTAGAAAGCTTAGGGAAGGATTGGTGGGCAGCTGGCCCTGGCTGACCTTGCCTGGGCCTCCCTCTTTTCCCATGGCTGTGTACGTTGAAGCTGTTAAATCTCAGTGAGTACAGCCAGCAGATCGTAGATCCACACTATTGCTGCTTCTACTGCTGACCAAGAGCCAGGCCAGGACAGCCTGAGAAAACAGTGCATACAAACACCACAGCTTGTACAGGGGGGCATGCCTTCAGACCACAAATGTGTAGCTACCTTTGTCACCTAAGTGAGTTGAACTGCAGATGCCATTTGTCATATGCATGAATCTAAAAAAAATCTCAATTGATAAAATCTCGTTTAGGCAGTTTTCTTTTTTAGATCATTGACCCTTTTTAAGTCGTGCTCGGTGGATATTGAATATTATACAGGTAAATTTTTTTAACTTCAGTGAATTCTAAAGAAGCCAGAGTGAAATAATTAAATGCTTGGGTATGCTGCTGACAGAAGTAGAAAGCATTTTAGAAAATGAGCAAAGTCCTAAGGACCAGGATGTTGACGACATCATAATTTCACATCCACACGTATTAAATGTAATCCTCTCCAACTTTGGTGCTTTAAATAATCTAACCATCTGAGCAGTGATATGGCTGTACAGTGACCCCTTATCTATGTCTAAAGATGCGTCTTCAAGTGACTGGAGGTCTATATTAGCTGGAAATAAAACACAAGCATTGTCATAGTAACAAAGGCTTTTTAAGGTGATGATAATGAGTGTCTACATCAGTCCTTAGAAAGTTCTGTTCAGTTTTAACCAAAGAAAAATTATCTTACTGGATCATATGAGTATATTGGTGTCTTTGACTATTTCTGTTGTGAGGCAGATGTAGAGACCTATTGAGCTCATGAAAAAAAAATCTTTTCTAACATGGACAAATTAAATCTCTTCTTTATTTGAAATTGAATTTTAAACCATAGGTGGATAGAGCTCCTCCATCACAATGTAATCCTGTTCCTTCCCATTACCAACATAGCCTAGTCTCTGTATAGAATTCTAAGCTTTTCTCATAGTTCTTGTGTGTTGTATCCAGTTGTTCCTGTATACAACCATCTGTCCAGATTACCAGCAAACGCTGCACCTCTGCTATAGACCTTCAATGCTGGGTTTGTGAAATGAGATAGATGCGTTCCTGCATGCTTGGTCATGGTGTCATCACACTAACCCAACTGTGTGGAATTTGAGAGACAGATATGCTTAGATACAGTATCTTTTAGTGAAGAATTTCCAGAAATTATTTTTTATGACCAACTTTTATAAACAGCAGGTTGTATTGACATTATCACTCCTCACTCCTTGCTTCTCCTCAGCATGTGGACATAGCAGCACTTCTAATTAAATACAATACCTGTGTGAACGCTACGGATAAGTGGGCATTCACCCCTCTGCATGAAGCAGCACAGAAGGGCCGCACTCAGCTGTGTGCACTACTGCTGGCCCATGGAGCTGACCCTACCATGAAGAACCAAGAGGGCCAAACACCGCTTGACCTTGCTACGGTAGTACACTCATACACACACTTTTTCACAAACACACAAGTGTGGGTTCACTAGCAGGCGTACTGTGAGCCTGTATCAAGAATGTTGCTCTGCCAGCAGAAATGAGATGAGAGCATGACTTGCACACCTGACTTGTCTTTCAATACATGCCTGTTATCTGTGCCATGATTTTAAAAAGATGTGAATGAGTTGTAAATCTGAATTCAAACATATTATGTTTAATCTGTAGGTATTTGGGGGTGTTTGTTTTCTAAAAATCGATGTGTGTTTAAGACTCTGTCTCCTTTGTTTGGATTTGAGAAAGGCTGGCAGTAAATATATGTAAATTTTAGTATTGAGGCACCTGTTGAATGCACGATTCGCAAGACTAGTACAGGTATAATCCAGTATGCTCAAAAATAACTCAGAAATGCACTGAATGTCTGCATCTGCATTTTTCATTGCCACCACAGAACACAGAAAATACCATTATCAGACTTATTCTTGCAAAGCAAGACTAGGGCATTATTTATGTTTTCTCTAATTAAATTAGTCTTTAGTTTTACACTAGAGCTATGAAGCTATCATAAATGTTTCTTGTACTTGCTGTCTTTATTTTTCTCTTTTTTTTGTGGTGCAATGGAGAAGTTAACCAGTGAACTGTGGATAACATTGTCAATAGTTGATGACTTGTTGGGCTTGTTGACATAATCACTTTCTTCATCCACATCTGTTATTTTTCTTTTGTTCAAGCTGTGTCAAATTGTAAAGTTGTCACACGTATTGTTACTTATCTGATTTCTAATACTGTGACACATTGTGTCTCAAAATGTTTCTAAAAATCTAGGCCAACTAACTTTCTACACAGTTTTCTATGTAAAGAAACAATTCATGCTTCAAGGTGACTGCATTAGAAATATAGCTCCAGTACAAAACTAAAACACATCACCTCAAAGGGCATCAGTGTGAATTTGATTTTTTTGTTTTGCCTTTTTTTTTTTTTTTACATAGAAATGAGTTTTAACAATAATTCATCTATAATTCTAAAAAACATTAAGACATTAAGATTGGCTCACTCCTGCTTTGTGTAGGCTGATGATATCCGAGCGTTGCTGATTGATGCCATGCCCCCTGACGCCCTTCCTAGCTGCTTTAAGCCTCAGGCCACCGTTGTCAGTGCTGCAGTCATCTCCCCTGCATCTACACCCTCCTGCCTGTCAGCTGCCAGTAGCATTGATAACCTGGCTGGACCTCTGGCTGAGCTGACTGTGACTGGAGCCTCGGGGCCCGCTGATGGGGCCACTGGAACTGAGAGAAAAGAAGGAGAGAGTGAGTAGATCTGAAACACTTGATTACAAATGAGTTGGCATGCCTAGATGTAGAATGATTTTGTGTATTGGGGTGTTTTAACACTTGGAGAATTTCAGATTTTCAAGTAGATACAGAGCCCTTTATCATGAAGGAGAATGGCTGCTGTTGAGCTTGTGTGATATAGACAACAGCACTGGCATATTTAACCCAGGAGAGTCTACATGTTAGTGATTTTACTGTGGTTAAATCGTGATAGATGCAACACAACACTGATCCTTCACTTTTATTAAATCTTTATAATGCACTGCCTTGAGTGGTTTATTGGTTGTAGAAAATGTGAGGCAATATAGTAAAATTCAGAAAGTTCAGTAAAAACATAGTTCCCTGAACAGTGGTAGAAACCAGGTAATGGTGCTTAAAAGCTGCAAATCTGTCTCAGCCCATCAGACCTATTATGATTTTATAAAGTGAGTGGGGCCACTTCCGATAATGGTGTGGAAGGAGTTGAGGTGTGAACAAGTGGTCTGAGATTCCAACGCTGCTGAAGAGAAACAGAATAAGAATGGAATTCCCCTAAAAATTCACACTGTGAAAACAAAAAGCTTTGAGACTTCCTTTTAGATTTACATTTGTAATGTTCACAGACAATTTAATAGTCAAATAATGAACATTTATCTGCAATGTAGTGTGCTTTGAATGGATTCTTAGAATGTTTAAATATTCATGTCAAAGTCATAATTAAAAAACAGTCTGTTTATTCCAAATGATTGCATAAGGTTAGAAAATGAATGTGAATGAGCAAAGGGGAATATTGTTGTTATAGAAATTCTCACAAATATCGAATCAGCTTTGGAATTTGACTTGCTTTATTCTTAATCAGGGCATTGTTTCTTGTTTCAGTTGCTATCCTGGATATGAACATCAGCCAGTTCCTGAAGAGTCTGGGACTGGAGCATTTGCGAGATATTTTTGAGCGAGAACAGGTGACAGCACTACTCTGTATAAAAAGTTGCTGCTTTTCTTCACTCTATACTACTAATGCCAGAATGCTGGTTGCAATGCAAAAAGCAGCTGAGTGTCATTTTCTGCAGAAATATCTGAGCCCTCTCTTCAAAGCTATGCAAATGTAATAATGTCAGTCGCCTTGCCACCATCATTTTTTCAATATCCCCATGTTTACCCATGACCTGTCGTTTCCATCCAGCTCCTTTCATAACTAGCCACTGTGACATTGCGTGCAGGTCTCGTTCATGCCACAGCAGTGCTCTATATCCCCTTTGAGTGCTTTTAACTGTGTGTGTGTGTGTGTGTCAGACAGACAGACAGATTCAGCCATGATGCTATGTATTTCACAGACGCAGGGCTCTCTATCTGTAATACAAACTCTCTCTCTGTGTGTTGGGGGACGGGTGGTATTGTGTTTGTCACGCTGGGCCATTTTGGCCTCTCATTTACATATAGATGAACAGAAAAAGGCCCCTTCAGTGACCCGGCTGAGAGCACTGTGTTTAGAAAGGAGCTGAAAACGGCCTTGATTGCATAGTTTCCTTTTGATGTGCACGCATTTTGCTCTCAGGTTGTCTTTCTTTTTCTCTATTGTTTTTCCTCTCCCTGAAGCCTAGTCCCAAATGGCACCCAAGACTTGTAGTCTTCCTCAAAGTCTGCACTTTGGTGACGTCAACGAAGTACCTATAGGGCAAGAAATCTTGAGAGTTGTTAGACATCCAGCATATTGGTTATATCCAGCATATTCGTTATACCTGTTTATTTTGTAGCTGACCTAATTTTCATGTCAACAGTGGTTACATTTTGATAACAATCATAATGCATTGTAATTACAATTAGAAATAATAATAAATAATAAATGCATGTTTGCCATACCATGTTTGCCATACGTACCTAAACAAAATCATCGATTGGTTCTCGCCCGTATCTGCTTATTGGGTGTTCATGAGCTAGACAATTTTTATACTCACTTTTTTATTTGTAATGTCTCTCTCCCACCTCTGATCAAATTGTCTCAGAGAATTATGTGTAATGGAGTATTTGAGGGGTCATTAATAGGTTACATAAATAGTCTCTGGTCATTGCTTAGGCATTTCTTTCACACCCTACACAGTCTTGACCTGATCTATGGCTTACTGTGTGTATGTTGTGCTCAAAGGGGCTCCTCTCCCCCTGCTGCCACTGGAAGAACAGCATGTACATTTGTTTCTCCTTGCCTTCATTAGACTAACAGCTGCATCTCTTCACATCCCTTTGAACCTCCTCTCATCTTTTTTTTCCAGAGACAGGCGGCTACGGAAATGTCCTTCCTTCAGCAGGGCAGCGTCTCAGATGGCTATAGCCATCATGTCTTTGTCGGTGTCTCAGTGGGACCTGTGTGCCTGTTGATTGAAGAGTACAGTGTTAGCTCACAGAGGCTGAGAGGCAGTGAGAAGTAGAGAGAGGACAGCAGCTCCTGGGCTAATAGCCTGTGGCAAGCCTATCATGGCTATGATGTATAAGTAGGCCATTGAAATTGGGAGTGTGCGAGATGATGGTGGCTGACAGAGGAAGATGCTGAGCGAATAGTAAAACTGCAGGGTTCTACTTCACCTCCCCTTGTTGCTCCCACCTTCTACTGCCACGAGCTCAGCATTTCTCCCTGGAAGTGACTGTAGGATCACAGCTCCTTCTCTATCTGGCTGTCGCATACATTACCATTAAATCATCGTGTGTGTGCTAGGAATTTTCATATAGACATGGCCATGATTAAAGAATGCCTTCTGAGTCACACATTTTAATCCTCATCCAAGCCTTTTGCGATTTACTATGTTTATCATCTTAGTAGGAGGGATATTATGTATGTGAACAGGCTGGAGCAACGGTCTTAGGTTTGGATTTCTGTGATTTTAGTGCACAGTCACGTCCAAAGTGCCTCAGGACAGGCTGCCAATGTTGCCCTTTTCTTTACTTAATCACATTTCCTCTACTTCTCCCACTTCAGTTTCTTGAATTTCTGTTACCATGTTTCTGTTGGACACTGCTTGCCTTCCTGTGATTGGTGCTCTGTGAAATACACTCCTGTATCTCTGTATAATTTGCTTCCCTTTGTTGTGTAGATCACCTTGGATGTTCTGGCTGACATGGGCCATGAAGAGCTGAAGGAAATTGGCATCAACGCTTATGGTCACCGGCATAAGCTCATCAAAGGTATTGAAAGACTGCTGGGCGGTCAACAAGGTGCGTGTGAAACCACTTTGGCTTTAGTTTCTGTAGTTTAGGGTTGGGCAATATCTGAAACTGAATTAACAGTTTTATTAGCATTTTCCATTAGTATTCTTATTTAAAAATGACAATTTCACTCATGCCTTGCTCTGTATGTTAAAAGTCCTTGGTCAATAACTGTAGAGGTAAATTAACATTAATTTAACATTTAATTCTTAGTCATTTCAAATTTTAAGTAAGGCTATTGAGTTTACTGTTCTTTCACAGCATGTGATTATCACCCGTTAAGGATCAGAGCCGGATTGCTTGTCAGTCATCAACAATATGATTACATAGCTCATCCTTACATCAGTGTAATAACAAAAGAAACTGACACTCACAGGTATGTGTGTGTGCGTGTTTAACATGGCAGGGGCCAACCCATACCTGACATTCCATTGTGCGAGTCAGGGCACAGTCCTGATTGACCTGGCCTCTGATGACAAAGAGTTTCAGTCTGTGGAGGAGGAGGTGAGTGGAGTGGTTACTGAATACTGGTAAAATTCTAGGCAGAAAAAGCTTTACAACATGAATGAGCAGAGCACAAACTAATATAGAATAAAATGTTATTAAACTGGTTCCAATATAAAAGATAAAGTCTGCTTTCACTCAAATACTTTCCAATATTTTCCTTTCAAATATTTTTTTTAGTCTGTACATGTTGGTCATGAGACAAAAACAAATTGGCTTTGCCACAGCTAGCACTGAGAGTTTATTTACAGTGCATTTTCCCAACCAGGTGAGGAAAAATGTGGGAAAAATATCAGTTAGGCTACACTCTCTGCCTCTTACTCTTAGAACAAAAAAATGAACCCATTTCTTTATGATACATCCTGTTAACATACCAGCTGCTTTCTATCAATTCATAGTGGTAATAAGGTACATGACCAAATAAATGTACATATCCATTTACAAAAATATGTTCATATTGAACATTAATAGGATTTTTTTTAATTGAGAAGTTCCTGTATTTTAATACACAGCAGCATGTAAAACAGAAGCGTCAAAATTTACTAAGTGGTAGCAATGTCCACATAACTGAACATAAATATGCATGATACTATAAACCCTCACTAATTCTGCAGATTCCCTCTGCATTTTTTTTTTTGCTTTTTTCATGGCAATATATATATATTTTTAATGCGTTTTAGTGCTAAATTATTAAGAAAAATATTTAGGTTTCTGTATTCTGTAAAAGTAGGCATTTTTCTTACCATATCACAGATTTGCGTTTTTTTCATAATTAACGCCTTTTCACAATTCTTGGGTGCTCTTGGAACGTAATCCCTGCAAATGGCCAGGCTAATGTCTGGGTGTGAGTGCCACTGACAGCCTGGTACTGTCACAAAATTCACACACTTCTGCTTTAAACACCTTGTTAATGGCTGTAATACCTCAGAATTTAGATTTTTAACAGTGTTACAACTAAGCCTTTTAAAAACTGTTTGTGCATATGTATGTGTATGTATATGTACATTGCAGCTGCAAAGCACGATCAGAGAGCACAGGGACGGAGGCAACGCAGGTGGAGTTTTCAGCAGGTATAACATCTTGAAGGTAAGCAGGATCATGAAAATTAAGCGTTCAAATTAAACACATCATTCAGCTCTGGTTATTTGAGGTTATGGCAATTACTGTGGGTGGTTTTGTGTCTAAGAAATCTGGGTGAATGTGTGTGTATGTGTGATTTCAGATACAGAAGGTGGTAAATAAGAAGCTCAGAGAGAGATATGCACACAGGCAGAAGGAGATTGCTGATGAGAACCATAATCACCATAACGAGAGAATGTTATTCCACGGTACTGACTTGTACTCCTAAAGCCAAGCTTCATTTTCCTTCTTTGTATTCATGAACCTTAGGACATATGGAGTTGTTGCTGTTTTGCTGTGCTTTTTTAATCATTATGTAATTATTTACATGCTTTAAACATTTTGGCTTTTCTGGTCAGCAGACCTTTTTATGAAAACGGTTCGATCCTCTTTCTTTATGCAGGGTCCCCCTTCATTAACGCAATCATTCACAAAGGGTTTGATGAGAGACATGCCTATATAGGGGGCATGTTCGGAGCAGGGATCTACTTTGCTGAGAACTCATCTAAGAGCAACCAGTATGTTTACGGCATTGGTGGTGGCACTGGCTGCCCCACGCACAAGGACCGCTCCTGCTACATCTGCCACAGGTACAGTTCTGCAGATCTGCAGTTATACTCATACTGACAGCTCATTCAAATGACCAGGTGATGGTGCTGTGACTCAGACTATGTGCTGGCTGCTGCTATTGTGCAGGCAGATGCTGTTCTGTCGAGTGACCCTGGGCAAGTCCTTTCTACAGTTCAGTGCTATGAAAATGGCCCATGCTCCACCAGGACACCACTCGGTCATTGGCCGTCCCAGCGTCAACGGGCTGGCATATGCAGAATACGTAATCTACAGAGGGGAACAGGTGAGAAGGCAGCAATATATTCATCAAGTTACACTCAGTTACACCTTTTAGAAGGAGATATTGATTAAAAAATGAACATTTATTGTACTTTTTTATCATGGCACAAAAGGGTTTGACTGAATATTTACAATAGTT
>JBBPCY010000023.1:10183840-10197435 GCA_037974405.1 Brachyalestes nurse | reverse complement strand
CATATGGCTGATTTTGTGTGTGGCCTACTGTGGTTTCATTTGTAAAACATTTCAGAACGGAACAAATAAGCAAATAAAAGAGTTATGGTGTAGTAGGAGACAGAAGATATCTGGGTAACCAGAAGAACCCAGCGTAAATGTTGAAGGTAACAGTGTGGAGTAGTAGCTTTTATTTAAACATTAGACAAAATAGAACGTGTCTAACAGGCCAACATTTAAAAGTAAGAACACCTCGTTTGTTCAAAATAACACAGACCTGTAGAAAATCTGATCCTAATTTTATTTTATTCACAGTAATGTAGAAACGCGTAGTTGAGCATATCTTGTATGCTTCAAAAACTGTGCTCCCCCAGTCAGGGCTAGGTACATTACATCATTAACGTGGAGCTGTTTCGAAGACCACCCTGGCAATATTGAAACATATTAAAATGCCTCAGAACAGTTTAGGTTTAGACCATTTGTTTGATTCTTTTCGTGACGTGAACTGTTAATGAAACGGTCTGTTCAATTTATCTACGTGTCCTGATGTGTCAATAATAATAATAAATAATACCTTTTAACAAATGGACATCTGTCCTGAACGTGTCCCTGCCCAGAGCGTTCAGCACCAGAGTGACCGTGCTGTCCTCTTTCACCATGTGTGTGTCCGGGGTCCTCTCGTCGTACAGTATGACGGCGGAGTAGAGGCCGGACACCAGCCTTGACTTTACCTCGTCGTCCCCGGACAGGATCTGGTCCAGGCTGACGGAGCCTTTGGCTCTCCTGCGGACGATGGTATTGCAACGTACGTTCACGGCTCCTCGGATGTGTCCGGCGCTGAAGGCCAGGAAGGACCTGCAGTCCAGCAGAAGGCACCTGGTGCCGTCATCCTTCAGCAGTCTTTTGAGAGAGCCGCAGTCCATTTCGCCTAGTTGCTCCATCGTGACCATGGTGTCTGTTTTGTTTGGGGTGTGTGTGTGTGGTTGGTTTTTGTCTACCACCGGTTACAAGCCACAGTTCCACTCGAACTATCCGACAGAACAGTAATGAAGTCCAGAAGCGCCAGACCACCCTACCCTGGTCCTGTGCTGTCGAGTGTGTGTTTGTGTGTGTGTGTGTTATCCTCCTGAGAGCATTACTACCGCGGGCTCTTCGCTCTTTCCGTTTTATGAATGGAGCTCGGCGCCCGCACCATAAAAGGACCGTGACGTCACAATGGATGACGTCTTCTACTAGCACCATTCATTAACCGCTCTTAGTCTCTCTCTCTCTCACACTCACTCTCTCTCTCTCCCTCCCTCCGCCCCCTAACTCCCTCCACACCCTCCCCCTCTGGCTCTCTCTCTCAGTCTCTCTCTTCCTCTCTCTCCCTCTCCTCATTCATGAAGATCCATCAACGTGCAGAGGTCCGGCTCTTCCACATACTAATACCTGTCATATCCCCATTCACGCGTATTCTTGTAATGTTTAAATACTTTCTCCCTCCCAGCACACCCAATCGAAATTCACAAAACATAAATTGTTTTCCGTAAACTGCATTAACAAATGTGCTGTATAACTGCCTAACATACTTAACTGATAGGCATTGTTCTGCAACATACACAGAATAATGGAAGGTAATTTCATAACAACTGCAGATACTTTTTGGAAGGGAGAGTAACTGCAATACTTGCATTGTAATCAGAATGACAGTGTGTTACATTCTAGCCATTAACACTCCTACTGAGTGCTAGTATTAAATTAGCAAACAGTAAAAACTCAAGCTATATGTACTTAATCACTACATATTTAAAAAAGATATGCACCAGGTAATCTTCATCAAACAGTCAGTGGTATGCACCCAAATGACCCATCTCCATATCCAATCAGTTCAAACACTGAACAGTTTTAGTCCCATAATTCCAGTAGTGTTGGGATGTAGCTTGTTACACTCCTGTTTGAACTTTGACAGACATAGTTGGAGTGTGACTATTTCTATTACGAGTCATGTCTTTTAAATAAAACTACCAGAATAACTTATTTTATTCTAACGTCCATTTTGTCTCCATTCCAGAGAGACTAATTTCATCTGAATAGGATAAGTGGGTTAATTATTATTTTATGTATAAATCCCACCAGAGTGTGTCCCTCAGGACCGCTTTGGTTTGACTGAAATGACCCCTTTTGTTCTCCCTCAGTCCAAGGAGGAAGAAACAGAGAGACAAAGCAATTCATCAGTTAGTCTAGTTCAGGGAAAACGGTTTAGATAAACTGTACCATTTTAAATAATATGCTACAGGAGTGCATTTTTTAAATTTTTTAACAATTTTTATATATGTGTGTGTGTTCAAAGAAACTGTGATATCAGTAACAGTCTGCAATGGCTCTAAAGTCTGGTAATGCTCTTAACTAAATCCTTAGATCCACAGAGCCAGTAATAGAACAAAAGTGATGAACTGAGCTTGTGAATGAAAGACAACAATAAATGAAACGCCTCGAATGCAAATGACCATCGAGCTGAAGCGGGTATCAGGTTGAGCAGGTCATTTTCTACTGAACAGGCCTCATTTGGATAAAGATTAGACGAACCTATGCAAACAGATCCAGCCTGACTCATAGCCTGCTGCAATTCTGTCTGATTGGAATATCACACATTTCAATCAGTACTTTGGCAGTTGAACTACACCACTTCAAAGGCAAGGTAAAGTCAGCCGGATGTCCCAAATTACCAATTAATTTTGGATTCACAAAAAGGAATGGTTGTGAATTAGGATGAACTGATTGTAAGTATCTAGCTAAAGACTAACATATTAGCTTTGTTCTATGCCCTGCAACAACTCTTTCTTAATTAGGAAAATCTGGAAGTATTGCCTTTCCCAGTCTGGGGATTCTGAAGCAGCAAAATGATGGATTTGTGCTGCAAAACATCCCTGTGAAGTATACATGAATATTATTTCACCGTGGCTCTCATTATTAGACAACTTTTTGTAACAATAAAATGGTATCCGTTTCAAAGGCTGTGAAACAACTTTATTATGCTGAGTAGTTTTTTTCCCCATCCAGTGCTTTGGGTTTGCAGACTCCTCCAGGACCTTCAGTATAAAACATTTGCATGATTTGACACACATTCATTCATGACTGGCCTCTGTTTGTGTTGTGCTTTGCCATATGAGCCTCAGCGGAGACTAGATTGGGCCTCCATTCACAGGAGGTGTTAATGTTATTGTAAGGACACACCCTTCTCCAGACAGCTCACTTTGAGTAAGTAAGGCATATGCATGTGCTCCCACATACCCTGGAAGCACCTGATTAATTGCTCTTCAGGTGAAATGAATAGTGTCTATGTATATTTATATGTTTAATGATCTTACGTTCCTCTGTGTTGCGTCTGGCCCACTTCTCTGGTCCAGTGACACTGTCTACTCCTGTAAGTCAATACAGGCCAGACGCCGGGTGTGAACTTTTCCCTTGCATATTTAAGTGAAGGACATTTAGAAAGGACTGTGTTGTTTGTGTTGTCTTTAGTAACTGATTCCTTTGTAGTGCTTGTTTGTGTATGGAAATGAGTAAATGCAGGAAATGAACCTACAGTTTCATTACAAGACCCCATATTGTGGTGTGGGTCTTTATATGTAAAATGTCACTGAATTCACTGAAGATCTCGTGTATTAGATATATAGACTTTTAGATGCAGATGATGTATTCTCCAAAAGCAAATTTTGAATAAGTGCTTTAGAATCTTTCTTAGCAGATCCACATTTCAGAACAGCATTTCAACAACTATTTGGCAAAACGATTTTTACTTTTGGTTCAACTGCTCAGGCACCACTATGCGAATAGGTCTTGCAAACGAATGCGCTAAATATCTCTTTAGTCTTTTAAAACAGGGCATTTTACGTGCTTTGAGGGTAAGGTGTCAACCCGCTTTGCAGTGTAGCATTGCAGTAAAAGCTGAATTATGTATGTAAGGCTTTGAATGTTTCAAAGTGGAAAAGAGTTAGAGTTGATGCATGTGCACCGGGAGGTTGAGAGTGAAGGACCAGTGACAGCTGATAGCAGGGCGAAGCTATGCTCAACCGACATGTGTCCTGTAACCATGGCAGCCAGGCAGCTAGTGCACATGTGCCATGCACAATGCTCTTGCTGGGGCCATGGATAAATCTGAGCTGTCATAGCAACAGGGGGGACAGCATATGAAAAGACTGCATAGAAAAGGATGTGGTGGCTGTACACAGGGAGGTGCAGTTTCCTTCACCTGAGCACTTGACGTCAACTAGCCACTGCTTTGTGATCTGATATATGTGTGTGTGTGTGTGTGTGTGTGTGTGTGTGAATGAATGAATCAGAGTACATACATTTGCTCAGGCAATAATCTTAATGCAATTCCTTGTTCTTAGAAAATAACAAATAACTCAACAACAAACAAAGAAGTCAGCTGGCTGCCGCTTCAGCATAATAGAGTCTTTGTTAAGTGACCATATTGTTGAGTGTAAAAAATGTTTCAAGAAATGTAAAAGCACTGTTAAAATACAACATTACAAAATACAATATTAGATAAGATTAAAAAAAACATCATTTTTAGCATCACTGTGTAAAAAGTAAAAAATTAACACTGGCATTGTAGGAAAAAGTGAAAAATGACTAAAAGGGTGATGTAAGGCTTTGTTCCAATGGTGACAACATGTTACAGTTTAAGGTAAGGTTGAAAAAATGCTGGCATGTATCTGTGTACATTTTTCAAACTGTACATAATGTATATATAACATATAGCTGTACAGAACTTTACCATCTGTGCCTTGGTTTCCCTACACTAATTCAAATGTTTATTCTGTGTATTTCATATTTTATATACACCTTCTCTATATTTTTAATGGAATTTATGTTTACACCAGCATCAAGAAAACTCCTGCATCATCTATGTAGTGAATCAGACATTTTGATTTTGATCAAAATGAGATGGACATTCAAATCCATGTATGCATCCATGAAATGGCTTTCTTTTTGTCTAACCCACTCTTCCTTGCTGGTCTGATAAACAGGCAGTGGTTTGGTTCTCGGCTATGAAGGATGAGTCACTGGATCCAGTGCTGTCGCCCTCATTAGAGCAGTCTCTCCCAAACACCATGCAATCTGTCTGTCTCTGTTCCTCCCCCTGGCCCCTCCCTTCCACTCACTTGTGAAAGCCACTGACTTACCCCTTTTCTTCTGTGCTCCATTCTCCTCCTTCCCCAAAATCCATAATCCATTATGAAAGCTCTGGCTGTGTATTCTGCTAATGTTAGGCGTGTGAGAAAATGTATGTGAGGGGTATTGGGGGTTGTGGGGGGGTTACAAAGACATCCGTTTTCTTGAGAAATGCTTACTTGGCTGGGTCTCACAGACAGATGCTTGTGCTAGATTCTGAATTCTATGCTATGAATTCTCCCAGGATTAAATAGATGGGTTGCTGTAACAATGCAACTACTGAGACAAAGTTGTTTTCTCAGACGTTCAGTCATAAGTTGGAATTTGGTAACATTCGCTGACTAATGTAGTGTAATGCACATTCTCATTATGTTACTATGTTACTATGTGGCCTGCGGTGTTCCAGCATTCTCTGATTAAACACTTGGTAACTTTTGGAGTGATTCCAGAAAATAATATTTGTTTGGTCCCAAAAACAAATAATATTTGTTTGGTTCTTTTGGAAATGAAATGTTATGATATTTATGACATTTAGCATAGGCTTTAGATAAGTGTCTTAATTATTGCTATTATTATTTATGATATTGTTATTAATGATATTATTATTATTATTATTATTATTATTATTATTATTATTATTATTATTATTGTTGTTGTTGTTGTTTTGTTGTTTGTTATTATTATTATTATTATAGAGCCATGCATATCCAAGGACACTTTGCTTTAAGCTAAGTGAACAAACATTTACACAACAAGAAACTTTTTTTATATTGCATATACAGTATATACAAATTTACGCACATAATGTATAAATGTTCAATAAAATGAATAGGAAACAGTTTTTCAGGCACTATATTACAATATTACACTTGTATGTATATGTTTGACCACCCCTGGTTAAATGTTTTTTTTTTTGTTTATTTACTTGTTGAGTTAATTTAATGTACTGGGAATCTGAAATACATTTTCAGCAATCTCAGCAAAAACGTGTGTAAAATTAGCAGAAAAATACCACACTGAGGTGTGTTCCCAGTATGAGGTGTGGTCTTTATTATAAAAAACATCCTATTTGACCAGGATGTTCAAACCTCAGAATACAACTGTATATATGTGAAGGGCACTTCACAATAAATTCTAGGTATTTATAGATATTAATGCTGCGAACTGCAGCTGGAGTCAGTATAAAAGACACTGCAGTTGGTAGTAGCAGTCATAGTGAAAGGGAATTCATTTTTCAGAAAAGATAGCATTACACACATTAAACACTACAGAGCAGTAACAAAGATGTCCCTATCAGTACAACTAGTTAAATCATTTGCAAGTGCAACTCCCACTATGACTAATCGCCCCTAATTCTTCCATTCAGCTTATCATGCTTGTAGAAACAGAGGTTACATCTATGACCTTAAGACCACTGTGGAGGTGGGAGCATCATATAAACCCTTTTGTCTACAAATTGTACTAGGGCATTACATGTCATAAAAGGAAACATGAATGAAGGGATGTACCAGCGTATGTTAGCAAACTATTTAATCTCATCAGCCAAGAAACTAAATCTCAAGATGGACGTATCTAAGGACTCCAACATATTCAGCCAAAATATTGCAAGATTTCTACGGTTTCTAAAAAAAGTGGTTACATACTCTTTACAATGACTTTACATCAAAGCTGAGAGCCATTTAAGAGCCTTCCTTTTGAAAAGTGAAAATGGGTTTAAATCATAATAAAGACTGTGGTGCCAGGCTAAATATTTAAGCTCAGCACTAGCACTCCCTCATTCCCCACGTGTTCATTCTTGATTGTATTTTGATTTCTGATGATTAGGCCTTCAGGCATGCTGTCTCTCTCACTGCAAAATCTGTTCTAAGGAGTGTCATGCACTCCCCATGAAGTCAAGTAGTTTGTTCCTGTTCTAGGCAATAAGACAGCATGATCCACTCTGATCCCAAAATATGACTCACCTGTTTCATTGGAAGGAGAAAGAAATGTGTGACAAAGAACACAACCATGCTGACTCTTAAAACAAGTCATGGCCCATTGCAAAGCACACAAGGGAACAAGAATGAGAACAAACAGGACACTTCTATAACAAAGCCCTCAATTATTATCAGAACTTGCTGTTTTGCGGCACAATTGTTCACAGTAACTACAATAAGGATAAGGGAGCAGGAAAGGAAACATTTGTCCTGAAACCCTCATATTTTGATGATATGTCCATGGCCAGAGGTAAATAATAACAACCTGCACAGTGCCATGTGGTGGTGTTAGTAATTCTTTCCTGTCAGGTTTGCTTTCAGTGGAAGAGGATTTTTTTGTTCCTTTTAAGTGCAACCAAGTCTGACGTTTTTGAGAACCATTATCACAGAAGATGTGTTGAATATGAAACCAAAACCTTTCTGTGTATTGTGTCGTATTTATGGATAAGCACAGTTTATGGATTAAAACCTGTTTCAGGCAGTGCCTTAGTTCAAAGGCTACATTAGAATCCCTGTGCTTGCTCAAAGTTAAGTGGACAGCCCATAAGAATGGGCAATATGATGATGCTCATCATTACCATGATAAAATGTTACTAATAAGCTTTTCTGTTCAGATCATAGATACCACCAATACTTAGAGAACACTGACAAACTGCATGTTTCATCAGTTCCAACTTTTCATGCCTCAGAACAAATTTGTGAACATCGCTTGTGATATATATTTTTTGAAAAATTAGCTAACCCTTGTCACAAAACACTTTTATTGTTACGAATTGCACCATATTATTTTGTACAGTGTCCTTTGGTATATGAAAAGCACTATATAACTGAAAACAACCCAAGAAACATATAAAATAACTACATCTACACATATTAATTAGCTTTTATTCAACCATATCGGCCAATTTCTTCTTTTTATGGTAAAGGAGTAAGGGATCCACGTCTCATTCTCATTCTACTTTTACAGAAAGGTAGAAACTGTAGCTTCTCACTCATTCTGTATATTGTTACATGCAAAAGAATGTGTTAAGCCCACAATACTGCAACCTCCTTGGACTTCCGACCTGCAGCAGCATTGCTTCACTTACTCTAAGTCATATGATACCATGCACATACTAACATACACACACACTCACATTCATAAGCTGTGCATGTGGAAGCCACATCCGACACATTCAAAACAGCTTGCTTTGTATAAGCAAATCAGGGATACACAGGCAGGATGGAGGTCAGGGCATGGATGAAATTCTGCCCTGATAAAGCAGCCTATGTAATATTCTTGCACATGTAGCCATTATCACCATTTGTAGCATGGGCCATAGCTCAGATTGCCTACTGCGGATGAGTGGGGATTATCTGAGCCCATCGGACGATCTGGCAGGGAGAGCGAGAGAGAGAAAGAGGAACCACTGAGAGAGGACTGCTGCCACTGCTGAAGAGACCACAGCACGTGACAGGATTATGGAGCAGATGGACGGGAAGAAATGGTATCAAATGCCATGTGAGTGTCGCTGACCCAGGCCACAGGAAATTGAGGAGAGGCCCCGGCACACGTGGCACTCTGTGGACCAGGCAGAGTCTGTGCCAGCAACAGTCTTAATTCTAAATGGCCAAGCCCAAGAGCCTTAGCATGTGATAAAAATGTTTAAATTGCTGTAAGCCCATGATGAGCCTCATGATTTTCATTGTCATTTCCATTTTACCAGAGTTTGTAACACAAAAAGGATTATAGGCCAACTGTGAAAGTACAATAAGAAGACTTCTACAATGCTTCTACAATTACACATCTCTCTTTACCCTAAAGTACTAGCTCCAAGTCACTATACTAATTAGGCTTAAGATATGTTGTTTGTGGATTAGCAATTTGATATGAAACTTGGCAGTCGCAGAAGGTGAATGTACTGTGAGCACACTGACCACAATTTTTGGATACACTTATTAGTCATAGACAATGCTCATTATGAAACAGTATCAACAGAACCGTGAATGAGCTGGATTTAACCCATAAGACTATGTCCGTATATAGATATTAGGCTACAACAGAGATGTTCACAAATCATTTTTACCAAGTCCAAGTCAAGTCTCAAGTATTTGTGTGGCAATGTTTACAAATGGCGACTGTAAATGCGGGATTTTTGAGCTGTAAATGTTGAGCTCTATATGTTTAGAAGATATGCTAACTGGCCACGCCCCGCGATTACAACTGGCTGTTACTTAGCAGGGGGCTGGACTGCTGTGATAGTCCCTCATGGAGGATTTGCCTTAAATGATCTTAAATGATCTTAAATCTAAATGTTAAATATGAAAAATATATCTTGTATTCTAAATGTGAAATTTCACCGTTAGATAGGGCTCGGTGAGACCTTTCCAAAGACCCCTCGAAAAACATTATTAGCTGAAAACTGTTCACATCAGACAAAAGTACGGTGGTCCAGAAATGTCAAAATGAGCACAAAAGCCACAACGCGAATGCAACAGCCACAACACAACAAAAGCCACAACACGAACGCAAAAGCCACAACACAACAACAAAAGCCACAACACAACAACAAAAGCCACAACACGAACGCAAAAGCCACAACACAACAACAAAAGCCACAACAGAAATGATCAGCGGTCCGTGTCTTAATGGTCTGGGTTTCAACTTAACTTAACTAACATTGCTTAAGTGTGACCATCACATGAAGACATTAATTACAGTTATCTAGAAACATTTCACTTACTTCTTAGAACTTCTTCGGTCCGGCGATTAAAATAAAGTAAACACGTCCAACTCTTCATCACCATCAACTGTCCCCTGGAAACCCAGACCATTAAGACACGGACCAGCTGATCATTTCCGTTGTGGCTTTTGCATTGTGTTGGCATTTCTGGGCCACCGTACATACATTTATTTAGTGTAAATTTGTCTTTGTCTTTATTTAGTGTAAATAGTCTTTGTTGCATGTTGCTTTTAAAAAAGTGTGAAGTTTGATTGTTTTTTTTATGTCAACCATAAAGAAACACACCACTCATTTGCCACCACCCATCTGATCCATTACAAATTCTGCATCTACCAGAGATCCTTCTGCAAAGTCCTAATATGAAACTCATACATGTGCTTTAATGCCCAATCACCAGAGAATTAAAGACAGCAGCCCTACTCCGTCAGCAGATGTGATGCTGATTAAGGCCGAGGAGTCCTGACTCTCCTCGTCAGCTCCTGCGAGCTGGTCCTTGAGTCCCGGGTCTGAGGGTCTGAAGGTCTGAGGTTCTGAGGGTCTGAGGTTCTGAGGTTCTGAGGGTCTGAGTGTCTGAGGCTCTGAGAGTCTGAGGGTCTGAGGCTCTGAGTGTCTGAGGCTCTGAGAGTCTGAGGGTTTGAGGCTCTGAGAGTCTGAGGGTCTGAAAGTCTGAGGGTCTGAGGTTCTGAGGCTCTGAGGGTTTGAGGCTCTGAGAGTCTGAGGGTCTGAGGGTCTGAGGTTCTGAGGCTCTGAGGCTCTGAGGGTCCGGGGCAGACAGGCCGGGCAGTGATCGATTAGCGCCCCGTCAGGGCTGAGTGGGTTTCACACCTGCCGATCTGTCGCCCTCCCTACTCGCCCCCTCGCACAGCTGGGCCTGCTTAGACGGCACTGACATATGGCAGTGCCCCCTGATGTGTGGCGGCTGCTGCTGCTGTGCCAAGTCACATTTACGGAGCATGTTTTCCCTCCACTTCCCCACCACACTGCTGCTGTTTGTGTGGAAACACTCAGGCGGAGGCGTGCCACCGGCACGGTGCTGTTTCCACAGACAGGAACAGTAACAGCTCCACTGAGGAGTCGTTTAAAATCAGAGCGGGTGGAGTGAGCTGGAGCCGGAGATCAGAGAGTGGAGATCCGCTGTCCCCCGCCACGCTTCCTGCCAGACAACTCTGAGCTGTGTAATTGCTATCAGGGCCACGCAGGTGAACAGCTGGACCCTGTGCCTGTTTCACTCTGGACTCTAGTAGATCACAGGGTGCCGTTCTCAGGTGTTGCTCTCAATATCACTCGGCCACATCCGAGCACATATACCACAGTGGTCTGGGGCAGGGCACCTTCAGAGAGACAGGGCCTAATTTCTTACAGCAGGTTTGTTCATTACAGACAGTATCAAGTGAATATCAAGGTGTTTATCTTGATAGAATGAAATTCTTACGCAAATGAATTCTAAGAGTTATTTTTGTTGGATTTTTTTCTTTTCTTTTTTATTTCGGTCATCTTAGTTCATTTCAGGAACCTGCTTTTTGTCACACATTGAAGTTATTCAAATAATTTATGACCATGTTAAATTCTTATCAGCAAGCAGCTCACAACTCACAAGTAAAAAGGTGGAATTAAAAGAAAATGGAAGTTCACACAACCGATCACAAACTAAAAAGAAAGATGATGGTTAAGGAAGTGCATCTTGAATTTACTCGAGTCACTAATTCAGCAAAAGTCTAACTGTATAGATGGAACAAATCAGTCCATTTAGTCTAAATATGAAATAATCTTTCTTTCTGAAGTCTAAGAGAGATAATATATATGTCTTGAGAGGCGTCTGGAGGCGTTCTCACATCTATGTATCATTATAGTTTGAATTAGTTGATGAGTTTGTAAATGTAAAGGTGTAGTGCACCAAATTAAATCGCTAGAGATGTAGAATAAACTCTGTCTCTTGGTCAGATATTTCTGGGACAGAAGGGAAGTCCTGTGTTCTGGACTAGTGCAGATTTCTGTGAGAGGAACATCACTGTGCAGTTGAACAGGGTTGCCATTTGCTCAAAACTGTGGTTATTATTTGGGCATCATACCAACATCATACCAACTGAACGCACTTTGAGGAAACATCTCGAAAACACTGAACTGCTTCACACTTTGCGAAGAAGACTCCCTGCAGACACCTGAGCAGAAAAGAGAGCTAAAAGTGAGCATGTGCCAACCGGCAGCATGTTAAACCGAAGACGTGTTTGGTGAGCGTCTCTTCTCTCCATCTGTTTGGATCTACCTGTAGGGTGGTTGGCTACAAAATCCTGATCATTCCTGGCTACAGGAGCTGTTTAGCTCAAACTTATGGAGCATTCCTGTTGGCTTGAACCAAGCCTGGATTACGTTCCCACCACCAGCAAGGAATTCGTTTGGGTCTGGACCGAGAACACCTCTTCTCAAGTGCCTTGACACATTTGTTTTGATTAACAATATTTGAATTAAACATTGCCCTTGCATTGTTGTTGTGTTTCCTGTGATTTGTTTCAATCAAGAAGCCAAAAACCAATTTGATACCATTTAAAAAATTGGTATCTCCAATCCGGAAAAGAAACCAACCCTTCCTTATCACCACTGGATGCCTTATTTGTAGGAAGTCCCAGGAATACAAGAAGTTTTGGAGTGAGAGCTGTAATTCTGCTGTTAAAACATTCTGTGGACTCGTACGGAGGGTCAGTGTATGTGGGACTTGAGGACTCCAAACATCTGGGTCAGAACATCTGCCTCCAGACCAGCACAGATGGACCTACAAACCTACATCAAAACATTTCTGATTTATTATGCAGCTTCTGGAGGTTCTTCAGCCCAGTCGAAATGTGGCCAAATGGTCCAACTGTGAGATTTTAAATTGGCATAGACAAAGCCAGCACGCAATATTAATTTCCGGCATATTCTTGTTATTATTGTTTTCTTTCTTTAGTTTATTTATTTATTTATTTTTACCTCAGATTGGCCAGCTTGGCCTGATTTACTTAAGGGAAAGTGCTGAGTTGCTTGTGCATTTTTTACTTTTTTTTTTTTTTTTTTACAGTTTATTTCTGGCCTATTCTTGTAGTTCTATGAAAAAAAATAAAGGAACAGAGTGCAGGAATTTTAACAAAGTGGACAGTGGTTGGTTTTTTTTTTGTTTAGAATGAACTAAAGTGCAGTGTATGAGCAGCAACAAGGAATTTCATTCATTCATTTATTCATTTTCTGTAACTGCTTAGTCCTCACTGGAGTCGCGGGTACCCGGAGCCTATCCAGGGGTCAAGGGGCACGAGGTAGGGACAACAAGTAATCTGTAACGAACAAATAAATGTTTCTGACTTAGGAATGTTTTTTTAAGCTATTAGAAATAAGTTAAGGTCCCAGTTTATTTCTGTTAGTGTCATTAAACAGCTGAACATGCTTGGAGGAGAACACTAAGTCCCGGTTCTGTTCTATCAGATAACAGGGGTACAAGTTGGCTACCATCACGGTGACTGATGGGGGGAGATAGGGGACCATCCTACAAACCCAGGGAGAGCGAGGCCAATTATGCTCTCTTGGACCTGCCAAAGATGTAGATCTACCAGTCTAATTTAATTTAATTTAATTTATTAACCCTTGAAGTCCATCTTCCTTGTTCAGTAAATCCGTGATTGACAGATACATTAGTGTTAGGTAAGGGACAGTGTCACGAGTCGTCGCGGCATGCTCGTGCAGGAGGCACAGAAACAGACGGGATCCTGATCCATTTGTGAATGAGTGC
>JBBPCY010000023.1:10166230-10183740 GCA_037974405.1 Brachyalestes nurse | reverse complement strand
TTGGTTTTTCAGCAAGAGTGAATGGTTTTGAGTGTAGAGCTTCATTTTGACCTGAAAATACGATGTTTGGGAAATTGGGTGATGGATTTGTGTTTACTGTTTTGAGAATACGAGGCATAGTATCAAGAAATGTGTTTAAGTAATCGAGAAAAACTGTAATTACAGTTATCTAGGAACATTTCACTTACTTCTTATAACTTCTTCGGTTCAGAGATTCGGTTCGTGCTGTGGCTATTGCATTGTGTTGGCATTTCTGGGCCACTGTACAAAAGTAATGGGACGCCGGGGCAAGGTGAATGGTTTTCAGGGGTTATAAAGGCAAACGAAGGGGCAATGGAAAGAGCACAAAATATGAATAAATAATTCCATGAAATGGACATTGTTTACGAGTTATGACTCACGAGTCACACCACCTCACCACAAGTCCGAGTTAAGTCTCAAGTCGTTGAGGACAAGTCTAAAGTCAAGTCACAAGTCTTTCTTTGTGCGACATAAGTGCGACTCGAGTCAGAGTCTCCAACTCAAGTCCCAATCTCTGGGCTAAAAGGATGGTTTTGATTTGACTGTTGTGATGTCACAAAAATCAAAGCATTTACTTATTTCTTTCTATTTACAGATATCTTTCTATTCATGTTGAGGTGATGAGGAGTGCTTATGTTAAACCGTTTTTTTATTTAAGCCATTTAGGACAGCCAGTCGAAGGTAAATATATAAAACTCATTTTATATACATTAAACATGATAAGGAGAAGTTGTATATAAGATAAGATAAGATAAAACTTTATTTGTCCCACAAGTGGGTAATTTGCTTTGTCACTGCAGAAAGTGGACAGTACAAAGTTAAGAGCAGCAAAAATTAAGGAAATAATAGAATAGAATAACCAACAGTACAGTATAGAATGTACACTATACAATCATCTGTACTGTAAAATATATGCATACATGTATATGTAAACTATATGTAAACTAAATACGTAAATATTATTTTACTAGAAATCACAATCATACCATGGGTGAACATCCAAGAAATAAATTATTTTTTAAAATAATAAAATAAAGGAATAGGCCCTTTAACTTATTTTGTGGTTGGTCTAACTTGTCTCATAGCAAACTGACTTTTTCTGATAAGATCGTGTTTACAACGCATTTCAAATTAGTGCAACACTGGCTGCCCAAGAGGCCTGTGACTTCTTCTGGGGCTCATCCTCCCAGGCTCGTGCCTGACTCCCAGGCAGGTCCAGTAAGGCTGCTCCCATGCTGCCGGCTAACAATAGCCTGAGGCCAGCGCTTGGACATGGATGTCATGGAGGGGCCTCACATATGGGGACCTTTCAAAGGGGCGGATGGGTGGATCCACACGGGCTGCCCTGGCCATGCCGAAGGCCGGCCAGAGAAGCACCCATCAGGAGGCGGCTATGTGGATCCTACAAAGTCTGTAGTTTGCCCCCACCTACCCAGCCTCCCCCCTTTCTGCCTTTCTGGAGGGCCAGCTGCCCCACTGGCGGCCTGGGGTTGTGCTGTAGAGGGAGGTACTGTAACATCCCCTTTTCCATGTTATAGGGGTGGACTTTTAAGTTGAAGCTCTGTGAACACCGGGTTTTAGTTTGGAATTCATTAGCTGACCAGTATTTATGTTTGAGTTATAGTTTCTATTGGTTTGTATGTTTTGGGTTTTGAGTTTCGAGTATTTAGTTCAGTTTGAATGGGCCCTTAGTTGTTGGTCCAGTGACTTTCTGCCTGCGTTCAAAGTTTACTCCTGTCTCAAGTGTTTGGTTTTTGTTTGTGTTTAGGCCCTAGTGCCTTTTAGGTTTTGAAAATAAAAGTTATGCATTAAGATGCAAGTCTGTGTCTGCGCCTCCCTTCACTGCCTGGACATATTGACACCATGACATATTGATATTTATTGATTTATTAAGGCTCAACATGCTAAAATGTGTGAGATATATGGGCCCAGTGAAGCAGAAGACGACATTTACTGATGACATCAGGCACATGCGGCGAAAACTTATAGAGGCATATTTGTCCTTCCCTTCACTTTGACCTCCACACATTGTTTTAAGTCTTGCTGCAAAGAATCAGCATCAGTTTTAGGATATAGAAAAGGAAAGTATTTATTGAGAGTATATTCCAGAGTGATATGAACATTTGTACAGAGGCACAGTGACACATTATGGAACAGCTGATCTGTCTCTAATGTGAGGGATAGCTATGGTGTTGCTGATATCCATTTAAAGTTTTTGCAATTTATCAAGCATAGAATAAATAGGTTCTATTGACTGCATACTAGAAAAAAAGCACGACATATAAAATGTGCCATAAGCTTTGCACTGGCCACATTTTATGTTGATTTCTGCTGCCAATGTATGCGCACATAGTTCAAAGACCTTTTCTTGCATACACGTGTATGACTGTGCTTCTTGTAGCACAGTATAGATCTGACCATGCAGTATACCATGCTGGAAGACCTGGATCACCTGTGGCCATTTACTTATCAAGTTCTTATCAATAGAAAACATTTATTGTATGTAGATGTGTTTATTTTTTTACTGCTCTGTTAAAGTAGTGCTATGTGCTCTGTTGGAATGCAGCCTGATGTAATGTATTCTTTTACTGCTTTTTTGCATGGCTTGATGTTTCTTTAATGTTTAATGTTAAAGTGACTTGTTTCTTCCCTTTGATGAAGAAAACTTCGGAAGGTGGTTCTGTAAAGAACCCTTTAGCACCAAAATGGGTTCTATTTCGATACAGAAGTCACAGAACTTATTTTATACCATAAATAGTCTTATTTTTGAAGGGTTCATACTGACAACATATAAAAACATAGTTCATTTTCACAGGAATATGTTTATCCTGTTTAAAAAATGTTTTCCTGTCACTGCTGCTCATTGTGTCATGTGGTGCCTGCTGGCAGGTCATTGACTTTACCATCTGGCCACATCATCTGGGTCACCACTGGACAGGATCATAGAGCAAACTAACAAGCAAAGTAAACACACACACACATACACACAGTAATATCACCAGGTTTAAATTCACACTGAAGTTAAGTTATTTTAACCGTGTAGGTGTAAATTAATCTATAGGAATATTAATTGAAATCTTGTATGGTTGACATATGCTACAGGACAAGTTATAAATACACAATGTATTACTCCATTTGCATCAGTGAACTCAGTTTTTTACTACAGTTAAACTGCATACAGCATAATTTGCTGTCAGGAGAAAACATTGTATCTCCATTTTCAAAGCATTTGAAAACTTTCACATTATGTGAACATTTCAGCATGACTTGACAAATAGAAATTATTAAAATTTACCCATCTTATAATGTCAGTACATTTAAGGGTACATTATTAAAGGAAAAGTTCTGCAAAGAATAAACTAAAGAGAATAAAAAATATAGTGAACCAGCCAACAAGTTGGAGTCCACATTTTGAACTGCAGGTGAACATTGTTAAAGTACACTAGAAGTCAATGGTCAACAAGATTATTCAAGTTTCTTCAAATTCATCCCCTAAAACTTTCAGCGTTCTCAAACCACATCCAAATCTTCATTAAGGTGGTGGAGACTCCTCAGTGTAGTTAAGCTATAAAAATTAAGCTGTAAAATGAAATGCTGTGTTCCAAAAACATCTGCTTGTTATCAGCTTGCTTGGTGGAACATAGTCATTATGACTGATGATATCAGGTGGCAAAAAGATGATCTTTCATTTCCTTTTCAGGATGATCTTGGCTAACATGAGGTGACAAAGGCCAGATGCAGGAAGCCACCCATTTCTGTGTGTGAGAGAAGGAAACAGACTTAAAAGAGAAGAACCCTGGCACCCGGTCTGCTCTTAACCTTAACTCTGTCCCATCCCCAGCCCCCTTCCCCACACCACCATCACCTCTTCCTATCTGTCTCTCACACTATCTCACCAGAGGCGTTGATGAAGCATACAGTTCTGAACGATGTGACACTGATTATTTTAAAATGACTTAATTAATATTTTGACGTACTTGGAGCAGATGTTCTACAGAACCAGCTAGATTCTGTAATTACAATCTCCCATGGACCTTGTGTCTCTATTATGGAATCTGTACAGAAGATGGAAAAGGGAAAGAAGGAAAAGGAAAGATGAAGAAAATGACCCAAGTATAAAGTCTAATGTAAGTTAATGAATGTGATTTTATTCCAAGTCATTTTGGGCGATCTTGTACCCTTTCCACTCTAAATACATTTTGTTTACTTCCCAGCTGCTGATTTGTTACTTGTCTATGCATAATGGAACAACTTCTTGCTCTTTGAATTTGATCTCAGCTGAACACAGGTCCTACAGTGTAACCTTGTGATGCCTAATATGTGGTTAGTGGAGGGGACATCATGATGAAAGATCAAGTACAGGGAGAAAGAAAGGGAGAGAAGGATAGAGGGAGAGAGAGAAAGAGAGGGGAGGTGGGTCAGAGGGAGGCAGATGTTCTGTCTGGACTGCTGAACTTCCTCCCATGAGTCTGTCACATAGGTGACGTGTGCTTGGCAAGGCGTTACTTTCATCTAAGTGATAGTGACAGCTCTTGTTTGCTTTGACTAATTTTTACAGGAAGACAGAAAAAAACAAAAGTGGTAATATTGAAACCTTTGCCTGCCCCACTTCCTCGACTTTCTGAGAACGTCTTTTGAGTTTGCACAGGCAACAGGACATTGTTCGGCACATGTGCTGACATGTGCCCAGCTGCCACTGGCTGAAAAGTTCTCTTCCTGCAAGGATAGCTTTCAGTGCACTGTCACAGGCTTTGGTGTGTTTATTTGAGAAGCAACTGCTAACCTGCCATTGAGCCAGCATCCCTATAACCACAGTTAACAGTGTTTTTACATGTTTAATCATCTTATTAAAAACAAAGACATAGATGGATGGATAGACAGATAGACATGAATATGTTACAAATATGTATGTTATATCGTTATGAAGTTGAAGTACTGTAGCCCAAGTTAAAGTGGTTAAACCTAAAACCCCTACTAAAACAATAACACCAGCAACATGTACTAACTTGATATTCAGTCAGAGTTATCATGCAACTCCATGGCCTGTAATCTTAGGGGACTCAGGGACAGGAATGGCTAATGGTGACCTTGTTTGGCACTTATACCAAGGAAACAATAAAGGGCTAAAGTAAACATGTCTGGTAGTGTTGGTATAAGACATATCAGTGGAGCCTGCTGCATAAACACGGCCACCTGATGAGCCATAGTGGAGGAATTGTTTACTCACTCGCATGTCTTCAATTACCACTGTTACAGCAATCCTGATTAATTTAGAGAGCAGCCTTTACTTATTAGGTCTGGCACAGATGGGAATCAGTCAAAACATACACATATCAGAATTAAATTCTTCAGGCAGTCATAGTGGCAAGCCTAAAGCCGTGTGTGTGTATGTATATATTAGTGCTGGGCATGGTAATGCGTTATTATCGTGTTAATGCATTATTTAATAAACGCCAACAATTACTTTAGCGCGCCTTAACACAGTTTTTTTTTTTAAATGACTCTTATTTTGAATTTTTCTGTGCTCCACCCCTTCACCTCACTTTAACAGGGACACTGGCTACACACTGACTGGTACCTGTTCAGAAAAAAAGAAAACAGATTTATAAACATTAACTTGCTGTTGCTCGGAAGGTGCCTGTTGTTCTGATTGTGACTCTGGACCTGGGCGCTGGCGTTCTGATGATTAATGCTACCCTGCCAAAAAATGCTCCCTTCAAGTTTATAGTTTATAGTCAGTTTATAACACTGATAATGATGAGAAATAGTCAAATAATATGCATAATCATAGAAAAAAATATTTTATTTAAAATATTTACTTATAAGCAGTGTATCGATTCATGCTGCCTTGGCAAAAAATGCAGCCTTGAAGCTTATTCAGTGTATATAGTCAGTTTATAACACTGAGAATGATGAGAAATAGGCAGATAATATGCTCTACGTCTTGGCTGTTTTTCGAGTGGCATGGGGGTTGGATGTAGTATAAGAGGTATAAAGCTATAATGGTTCCATCCCCCATGCTCTGGAATCTGAGGGTAACTTGTTTTTCTATAACAAACTAGATAACACATGAATGCTCATGAATGAATGTTATCTATGTGGCAAATAGCTTTGGTTTTATATCTGGCTGGATTACAATAATGTTTAAGTTGAAAAGTGTATGTATATATTAGTGCTGGGCATGTTAGCGCGTTATTATTATTTTAATGCATTATTTAATAAATGGCAACAATATATATATATATATATATATATGTAGTTATCATATATCATCTATCATTTTACTGAATTTACTAAGATGAAAGATAATTGTCCGATTTCAGCAGAATGAGAGCACCTTAGGGTTTGTTAGATTCAAAGACTAAACATGCCAGATTGTCTGGAGAGATTATTATGGTTTGCAATATAATGTTCTTAGACTAATCTCATTGGTATGCAGGAGAATTGCTGTTCAGAGAGAATTCTTAAGTATTTGTATTTACAGCATTCTAGATTCTATCTAGAATTACGCTAAATAAAGAAAAGACTTCTGATCAGCATGTGTCTGCTTAGAAAATGCATGTTGGATAGATGACTGAAAAATATCTGGGAGTTATTAAATTTGTAATTTTGTTGTTGCTGTCATGAGAACATTCAAGATTTAAGATTACAAAAAAAATATTTTTGGAATTATTTGTGTAAAATACTTTGCATTGATTGGTTTTCAGAAATAAATGTCCCCACCCACGTGTTATGGATTGTCTGCTCATTGGTATGCAGAAATTCATTATGGGTCTTCATTTCAGACCCATAGTGAATTTCTGGAATCTTTGCATACCTGCAGAATTCAAATGTTTAGTTAAATATATGACCTTGAATCAAATGCACAATATCTATTTTTATTTCCATTTTTTCACAGTAGTCCCACTGGCTTCTATTTACTCCATTCCAAAGCAGCCAAACAAAGTTATATTCAGGTTCACAGCAGAGAATGGGACGTCATAAGACTCTCTATCTGTGCTCTAGTCTGCAGCATGGACAGAATCAAGGCCATGCAAACAAGTGGCCTTTTGTTGAGACTCTTGCTGAAATCCCATTTCCCAACCCAACTGAAGACATGTGTTTCCTGGCCTTTTTGAGTCAGTGTAAAGGTCAGGGCACTGGTGTGAACGTGGGCATGAGTGTGGCCACTCATACCATAGACAGTCTACATACATAGACAGTCTACATACAGTTAATCTGCACTGCACCTCATAAGAGTGTAACAATAATGAGCTATTAGACCATGTCTGAAACAGATTGAAATCAGGCAGTTTTGGTTAGTCTCTGAGAAAAAATGACCCGAACAATGGCTATGCATGTGATTTGTCAAGTGTGACTTGGGACATTAATTACTGAGGAAATCTCTTTGGGTTGCTTCTCTGAGGGTGATCAGCACATGCACTGGATTGGATTAGAGTACAATAAGAAGATCTATTAACACTGCACTGCACATGGTCTTAATCCACTGAGGATATGATAACAGTCCTGATCTGTCTATCTATCTATCTATCTATCTATCTATCTATCTATCTATCTATCTATCTATCTATCTATCTATCTATATACAGTATATATATATATGTATATATGTATGTGTGTGTGTGTGTGTGTGTGTGTGTGTGTTAGTGCTGGGCACGGTAACGCGTTATTATCTCATTATCGCATTATTTAATAAATGCAGAGAATTATTTTATCACGCATTAACGCAGGTTTTTTTTTTTTTAATTAGTCTTATTTTTGAAGTTCGTTTTTCTCAATGCTTCTGCTGCTCCCTGATAAAAGAAAAATGTTTCTGGTGGTACCTGTTCAGAAACAAGAAAACAGATTGGAAGGTGCCTGTTATAATATTATGATTGTGGCCTCTGGACCTGGGTGCCGGTTTTCTGATGATACCCTGCTGAAAAAGTTTATTGTCAGTTCATAACACTGATAATAATAAGAAATAGACAAATAATATGCGTAATCATAGAACAATATATTTTATTTAAAATATTTACTTATAAGCAGTGTATCGATTCATGCTGCCTTGTCAAAAAATGCAGCCTTGAAGATTATTCCATTTATACAGTCAGTTTTTTGCAATGTGATTTATTGTGATGAATTGCTGAAAATTATGCATTAATCGCTTGCCCAGCATTCGATTTTTGTAGGTCACTGCCAATACAGCTCTGACCCAGCTCTGAAGCATGGACTTCACAAAACTTGTAGTATCTCGCAGCAAAACAGTTCCTTTATGTACTGTAAGTTGTGAGGTGGGGCCTCCATACATTGGACTAGTTTGTGTAGCGCATCCCATAGATTCTCAAACTGATTGAAATCTGAGGAATTTGAAGGCCAAGTCATTCCAGAACAAGGTTTACATTATCCTGATGAAAGAGTTCACTGCCATCAGGGAATACCATTGCAATGGAGGCATGTACTTGATGTGCAGCAGTGTTCAGGTAGGTGGATTGTGTCATTGTAATATCACATGAATGGCAGGATCCAAGTTTTCCTCGTGGAAACTGACCAGAGCATCCTCTGCTGGCTTTCCTTTGTCCCACTGAGCATCCTGTTGCACTCTCTTACCCAAGAACGTAATCCAAGAAAAGGACATTATTTGATGGTAGCTACATATTGCTGGCAATATCCATCAATGAACCTTGGGCATCCATGATCAAGTTGCCAGCTGTCCTTCCTTTGACCACTTTTGATAGGTATAAACAGCCACATACAGAGAACGTCCCACATGATGCTCTGATGCAGGTGTCTAACATCACAGCTGAACCCATATCAAAGTCACTGAGACTGCCCAAGCTTGCCCATTTTTTCCCATCAGCTTTACTTGTCTGTTTACCTGCTGTCTAATATATTCCAGCCCTTAACAGATGTGTGTGTGTGTGTGTCTGTGTTACTGTGTGTGTGTGAGTTTTGAAAAATTAGTGGAATTCTGTTTTGAGGTCACTGAGCCCTCTTGTGGCAGAGATATTTCCACACTGCACTATGCTGAGCACATTCTATGATAATGATTTAGAATAGTGATTCAGTGCATTGTGTTGAAATGATACTTTGAATGAATCAAAACATAGATATAGATTGAGATGGTGTAAAACGTGCCCTGGAGGTCCTGGAATAAGAAGTTCTCAAAGGCTCTTCAATTAACATCTGTTGCTGATTGAGGAGACAGGAGGGAGTGGAGGCTCTTGGGATGAAAAATGATACAATTACACAGACGTTCATGGAACCTAGTGAGTAATGGGCTGGGTTTTCTGACAGGACTGCCTGTCTACAGAGACAAACAGCATGAACCTCGAGTTCAAAAAGTGTACAGAGAGGAGAAGTAACTGTACAGTATATATACATGCAGTAAAAATATGACAATATTGATACCCCCATATATTTAAGACATCCCTATTTTGTTCTTGGTGCAACACTGAATTATAGTGATGCTGTCCATGCTGCATTTGCACATGTCACTTTTTTACATAATCACAGATGGACACTGACTACTTTGTATGGACATTCTCAAGCATTTCCAGCCGAATCACTGTCTGGTGCATCTGTAGCATACATTTTATTTCTACAGGCATGGATTTTGTTGCATTTTCCTGTACTTAGAGAACCTCTTGACCCAAAACACTTATAATAAAGTGAATTCTGAAATATCTTTAAATTCTCTCCCATTATGTTAACTGTAAGCAATAAAGTATTGAGGATTACTATTGATTTCACAAGGGAATACATAACTTTTTTATCTGTGGTTATCAACCGAGTAATAAAGTATTGTCCATGGAAACTAATCATATAATAAACATGGAAGAGAGAGATTATGCTGAAAAACATTGTATTCCTATTAATGTAACCAAAGTTCACTGTGTTGAAATAATGACACAGAAAAAAAAAACACCCATAACAATCAACAAGAGGTCAATTACATCTCCAGACAGAGGCTTTTTGATATCCATAAAAAAGTGTTGTGTGACCATGTTTCCTCATGGAGGACAATGTGAGCTAAAAACAAGCAAATACTTCTGGCAGTTGGTCTCTTTAAGATCTATCTTATCTTATCTTATCTTATCTTATCTTATCTAAAAAGTGAGGGAAAAAGATGAGTGTTTGTTTAAATTAAAACCAGTCTTACTACATCTTTATAGCAGGATTGTGCAACTCTGAATGCTAACTGGCAGCAGCAATTAGTTTCTCCACCATTTAGTTTAAAATCAATAGATGAACTGAAAGGCGGCACCGCTGACTGATGAGTGAGTACATAATAGTATGCAAAATCAAAAGTTAAACTCTTGTAGTTTTGTCTGTGGTACATCTATGCATATATTTTTAAAAGAAATTGCAAAATATGTATTTCTTATGCACGCAAAAATGCCCATATGAATATAAACGCATCGTAGCATACTTTTGGGGTCCCCCTCTATGCTCTCCACTAATTGGAGATTGGACTGAGGAACGAAATCTCTCTCTGGATGTTTGAATATTCTTAGGGTCCTTGCAAGCACCTTGGCTGCTCTAAGCCCTAACGCTCCACTTTATCACCCGCCTTCAGCTCTGTCTAATGGAATGTGACGTTAAGACTGGAGGAAATAAAATAACAAATTAGTCTTCCTGTTCTGCTCTCCGTCAGTGACAAATGTGTTGTCTCAGAGCCTTAACTGATTTAATACTGATTTTGTAGCGACGTCAAGGGGCGCTGCACAGACCACAGAGGAAGTGTGAGGTAATAACAGGGAGTCAGTCTCAAGTGTTTTGAAAAGAAATACGTCATAGTAGAGGACAAATTAAAGCCTGACCTACATTCAAAGTTTATATGTTAAACAAGCCCTAATGAGCTGATACAGTATATTCAGTGCTGCAGCCAAATAAGATTATATACATTAAACCTGACTAATCACCCCTCAGTTGATTCTGCAGGGGCAGTGTAAGAGCTGCCTCTCCTGAGGAGGAGCGGCCTGGAGCTGCATGTTAGCTGCTGTTATATTCTCTGCACCACACAGGAAGCCAATTGGATGCTGCATAATAGAACTGACCTGACCCTGGGGGCACCGCTCTCTCTTCCTCTCTCCATCTCTCTGTCTCTGTCTCTCTCTCTCGCTCTTGCTCATTCTCCATCTCTCTTGCTTTCTGCCTAGGTTCCCTGCTGCAAACTTTTCCTCTCTAAGTGCTGTGGCAGACTTCATTTACTAAGTGCTACAGTTACAGGTAAATAAATGTGACATGCAAAGGCATTGACACATCCCCCACACACACACTCCCAACCAACCCAGCCCACCAGATCAATAAATCTCTGTATGCAGCAGCTGAGATGACTGGGAAAACATTATAGATTTCCACTGCTCAAATTTCTTCCCAAGATGATTTCTGAAAGTTAATGATTAGCTAATATTAGCATAATTAAATCTTAACAAAAAGCTGCAGTCTTATAGCTGTAATAGAATGACAGATCTTGTTCAGTCTGAGTAACTTAACTTGTGAGGCACTGATTTTGCCTGATTCAAATGTGTACCTAATTTCTACATAAAACTATAATAAACAATAAAGACTTAATTTAATCCAAATTTTATTTCTCCACTGTGAAAATACATTAACTGAACTGCTTCGCCAAACCTGTGACACAAACTAAATGCCTTTTCAGACAATGTTTTGGAAAAGTGAGTCACAATAGAGGTTTTATTGTTTTTCACAATTGTGGCCAGAGAGAAACTGTAGAGCCAAATGTCACATCAGTTGATCCAGTAGCGCCAATTACACTCCTGTGGTGGGCAATTAAATTTCTGTTGAGGCGGTGCCACCTCACCCTACCACAGCCCCCCAAAGACATGACTGAATAATATGCCTTAGGGGAGAATGCAGCCTTCTAAACTTTAAGTATGTGAGTGAGCAAGTGAGTGAGTGAGTGTGGGAATGAGTTACAAGATACGTTCTTTGTGTCTAAAAAGAAGTCACAAAGAGTTCTTAGAGTGATGCCATAGCACAACCACTTTTGGTGTGCTGAAGATGTTTAAATAAGATGTGTGGGGGTGTGAAGATTCTTTAAATGATTAAATAACTTACATAACTGTTCTTTCTACAATTTTTAGACCCTTGTGGAGATTCTCTCATTTTTAAAAAGGTTCTTTAGACATTCACACATCACTCATCATTCTTTCAAAAATTGTACAAAAATGGTTATTCTGTGGTATTACACAAACACCCTATTCTTGCACACAAGAGACACAAGATATTACAAATTTAAAACAGGAAATGTAACAACAGAACAGAATGGATGGGGCAATAGAAATATAAATAGAAATAGGAACAAAAACTTTTTATATTCATATGGACACCATGTACACATTTAAGAGAAGTAAATTAAAAATGCCACTTGTTTTCAGTGTACAGAAATAAAAAAAACTGTAGGGTATGTCAGACTTGTGAAATATATAAATTCGTTACTCAGGGTGGACAAAATGAAATTAGCAGGCTGTATAGAACCAATAAGTAGTTCCTGACTGGGACCAAAGTATATCCAGTGAGTCTTCCTTGCAAGATTAGCATATGAATTGGGTGCTTGTGATGTGTACTACCAAGCGACTGATACCTGAGACGCGCTAATTAAGGATAACAATTAAAAGGGAATGGGAGGGGTTCTTTGTAGGGACATCTGGTTCCTCCTGCACCTCCTGTGTTGGGGGAGGTACAGATAGAGACACACCAAGCAAAACAACGACAGAGGGCCCACAGTTCCCCTGCCCCTCCTAACTGACTTCCAACTGGAAGGATGTAGCAGCTTATAAAGCTCTCCACAACACACACTCAGCCACATTAACCCTTAACTGGTAGGTAACCAGCAACCTAGACTTTTAATAAACATTTACAAACATTTTACATTGTTGTTCCTGAAAAATAGGTCTGTGGATCCCTGTGAAGCCAGAAATGTAAGGTTATGGTCACAAGATTACACACATGGCAAACACGAATTGCTAACATGTTGCCACTTCATGTTGCCTACTGAAGACCTCATTGCCGAAAGTGAAAAAAATCGATACATATTAAGTAATCTACATTTTTTCCTTATCTAATGTATAAATGAACCACCAACACTGAATAATGTAGCCCTCAATCCAGTTACTTTCAGCAATACCAATCTGAGTATTTTAAATCCCCCTCAGTCTATTTTTCTGCATAATTTATTGTAAAACAGCTCAAGATCAGTAGTCCACGCTCTCTCCGGATTTCACTGCTGTCAGCTCACATCCAGGGCTGTGCAGTCCAACCTTAAAGACCTACATGGATAGCTCACAACTGGTTTATTCCTTGTACCCATACATGTCCTTTTTGCTTCCTTCTGTGAAAAAGACCAGCTATTAAGAGTTTTAATTTACAAGCACTGTCTGAATTGACTTTCCTGTTCACATTCCAGGTCATGTGGAAATAATATCAATCCTTACCCACAAAAATGCAAACAACAAGCCACTAATGCATTATTTTTTGCATACCAAAAGAAGTTAAGCATTCATTCTACCTTAGAAGGGCAAAGTCATAGTGAATGCATTGAGCTGGACGTTAATGAGCACTTTTACAAAAAGAAAAAGTCCACCAATGTAATAGTTTTGTGTTCATTTTTGATGCATCGAAAGTGAACAGGATGAAGGATTCAGCCAGGCAGCATTAGACTGTCCATGACTCATACAATATTAGTCATTTTCTCACAAGACGCACTATTCTTAATATTTATGCGGTAGGGGGATGTTAAAAATGTGTGTATGTGTGTGTATGTGTGTGTGTGTGAGAGAGAGAGAGAGAGAGACAGAGAGAGAGAGAGAGAGAGAGAGAGAGCATTCTTGTTTGTATGTGTGAGCATTCTGGTGGTCAGACGAACTGAACAGAAAAAGGGGTCCCACAGGTCATGCACACTAAACAATAACCTCCATTTAATATGCACTGCAAATCCAGACACAAGTGAATTGTTCACAACTGACAGATTTTTCAGTTACTGGGACACAGCTAGACAAAACAAGAGTGCCTTGCATAACAGATTAATAAGGTTATTGCAACAGAAGAGCATTATCCAAGCCCAACACATTATTGTATTACAATTTCCACAGAAATACAGGTATGACCTAAAATCAAATGTTAGACTATGGACATTAGATTAAGCAATAAAAAGATTTGCAAGCATTTGGCCAACAGCAAGCATTTTGGACATCAGCAATTCTTTGCAACTATATGTACAGTGACATTGGTGAAATGCAGTGAGTTATGCTTTTTGTCATTGAAATGACCTTTCTGTTGTGTATAGTGATGTGACAGAGCTCATTCCCTTCTCCAGAAGATGTGTGTGCTTTAATATTGTGTATTTTTAGATGGGACTCTAAATGCAGTGGTGGAGAGCTTGGCCTTTACTCCAAAGAAAGAAGCATTTCTTTTCAAGATTCAGTGTGAGCATCACTGCTGGTGAGGGATGAGAGTTGCATGACAACAACCCAGTACACAAACAGCAGCCGCTCACCCGCCCACCTCCTACCAGCTGTTGCTAAGCAGTTATGGTTGCTATGAGCAGGTGAAGATGGAGAGGCAGTCAGAAAGAGAGAGAGAGAGAGAGAGAGAAAGAGAATGAGAGCGAGGGAGAGAACTTCCATGAGCTGAGTGTGTATCTCTGGGAAAAAAACAAAGGGAATTCCTTGATGTGTATATCACCAGTGTACTGCAGACCCCTTTTTTAAGTTTAGAGACAAAAGTATTGCTTCTACCACAGAAAACAACATTTCCATATCTGAATGTTACACATTACCACAATAATTCTAGAAAGATATTTAACTAAAAATGATGTTCAGACATGAGTGGCGAAGATAACAGATGTGGACAGGGCAGCCATTTCAACTGCATCTTTTGAAAGACAAGACCTGAAAGACACTGCAGGTTCCTAGAGTAAAATAGTACAGAACAGAACAGAATGGACCAGAACAGAATGGAATGGAACAGAATAGAATAGAATAGAATAGATAATAATGCAGAATAAAACAGAATACAATGAGCAAAATGAGATTAAGCTTGAGTCTAACAACAATAATACAATAAAAATGATTAAGAATGAAGTGTAGAATAAGGCTGAAAGAATCCACTAAGGTCAGCATTTGTTGATCACTTTTAGCACTTGGATGAGCCTTGGGTTTGGGCCTATTTTCACAATTGGAAAAATAAATGGTCTTCTTACTTCTTACTGTGGTTGACCATATCTGATTGATGTGACTGGCCTATAGTTTAGCCCTTCTTTCCCATATTTATGTGTTATTTGGATTATGAAGTAGTGAAGTAGTGCCCTCACCCATTTCTCCTTTTCTTGGATATTTGTCACACTTGACTGTTTCAGATCTGCAAATTTTTAAATAAGACAAATACACAAAGGACAGTTGATCATTCACTGAAATAAAAATACTTATTCAAATCTCACTGGCCCTGTGTGAACAGCCTCTTTAGCTACTCAATCAACCACATATCCAAATTTACTTGATAATTATAATCAATTAGAGTAGACACACTAAGTCTTAATTAGCTAGAATAAAAGAGGCAAGCCACCATTACATTATGCTGCAATCAAATAAATTCCATAAAGTCTGTGTCATTTATGAATAAGAATGTACATTATGTATAAATGTATCTGTTTTTTGTTATGGCCCATTTCATCTCCAATACATTTGGAAAAAAAATATTTCTTTGCATGCAGGTGATGGGCTGCACCACAAGCACAACCACACTCAGCGCACCAGTCTTGAGGTGAGTACAGTCCGTGAGAAAAGATTGCTGGTCCACCATGCCATTTCAAATATTACATCCATGGCACATCTCACACTCATGTGCACACTTGAACATACACTGCTTTCATGTCACGGCATAAAAAAAAAGTAAACTGAACATATTTTTCAATAATGAATGGGTTAACATCACATGTTGCAGTATTTATTCCATGCATTAAATAAACTCTAATTAGAACACTTTTTATGAGAATTTGTTATTTTGTTATTTGTTACACAACCCTTTTTTTGCCATGAATGTCTTTGAGATGATCATGAATGGTAAAGCTTATAATAACAAAATAGTTACTATCAGAAATTAGGTGCACTAATATGGCGTATTTTTAGATGGGGCTCTAAATGCAGTGGTGGAGTGCTTGGTTAGTTACCATCAAAATATGCACATAAACAATCATCCCATCCCCTGTCGACAAATATGATGGCACCCACCCCATTGACGAAAATTATGAGTTGTCCGTAGCAATGACGCTCAAACCAAACTGATGCTCATGATGTTACATACACCATGGTCAAATGCATTCACAAAACCACAGTAAGCATAACTCCTAAAGTGAATAGTTACTGGGCCAAATGAATATTATGAGAATGGGAGTAGGTGTAAGTAGGTCCGGAAAGACTCTTATCTCCCTAGTCCACCTGAGGTGCATCCGCCCAGGTTTTCTGCCCCCTCCCTGCCTGCCAGGCATCCAGTCAGTGGTATTTACCACATCCCTCCTGCAGCTACAGCTGTCTCTCCCACTGATGTGTCCAATGCCAGGGATGGGCGGAGCATCTGCTCCCAGCCACAACACATTACAGCTCACCGTCTCCACAGAGCATTCAGCCTTTAAACCCAGCCTACATCCCATTCAGTCTCAGCTGTGCTGGAATCTCCACTTACAACTACTGTGCTCAACTAATGTAGCTGGAAAGCTGTCTGAACCATGTCTTAAACCTCAGGCTGTGCTGCTCTGCCACACCCAGCAGGTTTAGGCAGTGCATAAATCAAATTAACTAATGTTAATGTTAACTTTTAACATATTTAATAACATAGAGAGTTATACAATATTTTACATTCTGCTTTGACAGCTTTGAGTTTGCGCTTACAACGTTCTTCTGTTGTTTGGATGTCAATAACAAATACAAGACTGTTCATGCAACAACTTGTGCTTTGGGTGAGAAATAATCCTCTTGTTATCACCTGAGAATCTTAAAGCTTAAATATCCCAACAAAAAGCCCAAAGCGATATTTTATCAAAAAATCTAATTTAAATATTTATTTGTCCTAAATATAGCCAATCAGCCAAGACTTGTCAGCTTTTCAATTTTAATACCTTGAATTCTAGGTAGTGGAAGAAACTAAATTTAGACTACACAGACTACACAGTTTAAGCAGGAGAGAGAATGCAAGAGTGTCCGGTTGAATGGCCAACAGTTTGCCCAGTGTAGTTTGAAGGATGAACCCCCAGTGTATGAAGTATGAATAGCGGAGAGAGTAGGTAGTTTACACACTTTGCTCTAAAAATGCTCTCTGAATACACTGGAGATTCCCACCTGGAATCCATGTTCTAATACACACACAAGTATGAAGGTAACCGGAGTACTCAAGGTCCTTAAAAGTTTAAATGAGTGTAGCAGGTATAGGGGGGAGAGATAAGAAGCACCATGCATTGCCCCTCCCCTCTAGGAGTTGAGTACCTTAACCAG
>JBBPCY010000023.1:10138685-10166130 GCA_037974405.1 Brachyalestes nurse | reverse complement strand
AGAGAGAGAGAGAGAGAGAGAGGGGGAAAGGGAAAGGGAGAGATTTCCTAAAAGAGCCCACATCAGGTAACAGACTGGTTAACATTAGTGGCCATGTATGACCTTCTACCTGGTGACGCAAAGTTACGCAACACTGACCAAGGTACGGAACCAGCTGTAATATCAGACGTAATTTTCCATAGGGAAAAACACAATGGCAGTGAAATCTGTCCCCATGTCTATTCATTTCACACTGTAAATGTATGCTGGTGCCTACACCTTCAGTGAGATCATGTAATGTTTATTTACTTCCTTTATACCACTTAATGGAATCATTCAGAAAAAAAGTATAGCATCACAGCTCAAATTACTCTCACTCTACACTCTACACTCTAAATTCAGACTAGCGCAAAGACAGTACAAACAGAGATGTGGGGAATATTACAAGAGCAGCTAATAGGCTAATGGAGGTAAAGCAGCAGGTCATTAGAGTAGGTAGACAGGAAACTAGTGACTTTAAATAAGGAAAACGTGTGTGGTGGTGGTAAATGAGTTGATTCAAATCTACATGTGCATGGAGAGGTTTATAGCATAATGCATTACTAAGCTCCCTCTTTAATCTGTTACAACAAGAAAGTGTGTTCTGTACTACATAATAGAGCTTAAACCTGGACAAACAGTAAACAGATACTTACTTAACACATGTTTACTGTCATATTGTTGGTCTCTTTCATAAAAGCATCTGCCAATGTAATTTGTGTATTGTTGTCAAAATTTGGCATGAACAAACTGCGCATTATTTGTCGTTTAGAAATGGTACAAATTAAGAAACAAGTTCATGACTGCAGCTGATTCAGAGTTCTCTAAATTTATCACCAACCACACATTGAGTGAAACGGGAAATGAGTGATTAAGGAAGAAAAACACAAAAATGCACTGGATATGTCAGCAAAAGAAAACAAGATGTCTTTTAGCTCATCAAGTCTTATCAAGTGAGGGAGTTGTTTGGGGTGGAGTAAACTGAAGTGATGTAACATTCAGCAAAGCCACCAGATTTAAAGGCTAGGGGGAATTTACAGGGAGAAAAAAAATCAACTGCTGTGTTTTGAGGACTGCAGTGAAAAAAACATTTATGGAAACTTTATGGTATTGTAAATTTATAGCATTCTGAGCATAAATGATGAACGAGAGGGAGGGAGGATTGACGTGGCAGAATGGCTCACTGTCATCTGCTTTTACCAGACAATTTATTTTTTACACTTCGTTCTCATTCAGTGGCACTATCTATTTTCCAGACACTCCTACGTCACAGAATATCACAGCTTTTCCACAGCCATCAGGCACATCTTTTTTTTGCTCCTGAGGTAAATCAAATATCCTGAGGCAGAGGGAGGAGGAGAGTGAAGGGTTGTCAGCATGGTTAACGGGGCCTCTTGACATGAGATTGGCTGGTCCCGCCTTGCCATGGCTGGGGTGTGCGCCCATGCACATCATCTTATTACATGTCTGGAGAGTCATTCATGATGCTGGGAGGGATGATGAAAGGGCCAGGATGGTCTGACCCACAGCATTTGTTCCATCTGACGCTGGCAGGGGAGACAACAAGAGGACAGGCCAGTTAGAAAAAAACAGCTCTGAGAGTATGACTACGCTGGATGCATGAAGCAACTCATCTGCCAGTGCAGTCCGTACGAAAGAGACTGATAGTGATTTGTTATATTATTTTGAAGAATGGAGGCAGCATAGAATCTGATCTATACATATACATTTTTTACACATAGCTGATATAGACATCTTAATCATGATCAGTTTATGGGCAGAACTAATAATAATTCATTTAAACATATAGGGGGTGGGGTTGTTCAGACCAATTTTATACCAAATCAGAATGTCTGTAAAGATGGCTATACTTTCTGTTAGCTGACATCCAGCCAGAGGTAATATCAGGTAATTTTAGGTTGCAGTAAATACAAACAGAACAAACTGAACCAATACATTGGACATAAGGACATAACTAAATAATAGACAGTAAATTTCAGTAAATAATGGACAAGTTTATCCTCTTTTCTGGCTTTCAAAAGCATGTAGGACTGTGGTACTCATACTTCTTACAGAAATGTGGAATATATGTTTGATATAACATGTCATTGGAGTGGTATAACACTCCAAAACCAACGTCTTATTCAAAGGCTGAAATTTTTCTTTAAAATCTTTAATAACTTAAGCATAACAGTAAATTTGTATTCTTTTAAAAATAATGTAAGCTGTGAAATAATAGGTTTTAAACTTTATCACTATTTAAAAGAGGTTTGCCTGCAAAGTCATTTTCTTTGAGAATCAGCACAATCAGCAAGTACAACACACAGAAAGCCATAATTTTTTGGTGCAAGAAGGAAAACCAGGAAATGAAATGGAAATATTGGTTTATGACCTGTTGTTCCCCCTACTTTTCCATCCACCTATTACTCTGTGGACTCCAAACTGGTTTAGGATATTAATGCAAAACCCTTTTGTACAAACACAGTGCTACCAACATTATTCATAAATAAATTATTTGTTGTTATGATGCTAATTTGTCAACAGCCTGTCTATGGCCTGCCAGACATGTACAGCTGATTGGATTTCAGCTCATTATGTCATTATCTTGTTTCATTCATATATTTTACTTTATTTGATTTTTCCTCCCATTCCTTCTTAAATACTTCACTGATTTGATTTGATCATCAACCTCAGAGAAGCCTTAGAAAAACTAAATGTTATAATAGATACGTCACAATGATTTGTCTTAAAGCATGGTATTTTTCTCATATCACCCACCTTCACTCTCTTTCTCTCATATGGGATATTGTATTTATTTACTTGTTACTTTGTTTGTCTGATTGTGAGCTACTGCCAAAACAAATACCTTGTGAGTGATACCTTACTTGGCCAATCATAACTGATTTGAATTCTAAATGGTTCAGAGAAAGGCAGAAATTGTTATTTTGCACAGTCCACTGCTGATGGACTGAACCTGATTAAACTGGAGATTAGACAAATGGCCTGTCAACCAGCGAAAACAGGAACATCCGTATAAACAAGAAAGAGATTGATCACATCAGTGGGCACATGACAGTTACGGATGAAAAGGAATCTCATGTTTGAATGCGCATTAGTGAACCATCATAAGCAGTGAAGAGGAACTGCCTGCATAGTAAACTGCACAAATTACAGAATTAGCCCACATTGGTGACCAAACAAGGAGTAAGATAAACACAAGAGAGAATACCTGAAAGGGACAGGAGGCGAACCAAAGCCTCTGACTGTAGTGTGGCAGTTGACAAAAAATGCCTTAAAGGTTTATGTAGACAAGAGCATGCTGACCTCAAAGGGAGACTACTGATTTTATAGATAAGCAATGAATAGCAAGCAATTGTGAAAACATTCATTATTCAGAGACAACACAGCAGAGTGGTGAACACTGCTAATGATTTCAAATTAAGCTAGGAGCTGTATTTAAAACCACACATACAGCTTTCAAAAGAGGGCAACAAAAATACAATATGGCCATTAAAGAGAACATGGAAAGACAGCAGTTTTTAATTTTACATTTATTTGAAATAAGATATTCATGACATTTATGTAATGTAAGACACCTTTTACTTGTTAGGATGGACTGGCAATAAATCAGATTTGTAGTTCTCTCCTTATCCCAGATGTATGTAAATTAAAAATATGGTATTTTAGAAGGCATACAGTTAAAGAGACCAGAAAGACCCCAAATGACACAGTTTCCATGGCTGGAAACCAAAAGAGCATTAATAGCCCTTACTTTCCCCCTCTTCATTCAGTGTGATGCTAGCCTGTAGGTTTAGTCTGGCACAACTGTTTGCGGGTATTATTAGCCTGGTCATTGCTTAGGAAAGCATGGAGCACTGAGGAGGTCTAGGAAAACTGCCATGATTGAAAAGTCTGGTCCATCTTGCCCTTACTGCAGATCAGCTCTGCGTTTGTGTGTGTGTGTGTATATGAATCAATTGATGTGTATGTGTGTGTAGTGTACGCATACATGTGCATGTGTATATTGGTGGTGCCTGAGAGGAAAAGAGCAAGCAAAATAAACAGTGAGAGGTAGAAAGAAGAAGTGAATGAATAAGAGTGAGAGGTGAGAGTGAATGAGTGAAACAAGGAAAAGAAAGAGTGAGAGATCAAGGGATCAAAGAGGGAGACTCTCCCTCTTCCTCCCTCTCTCTCTGACTCACTTCTGACTCATCCCCTTCCCTAGGGCATCATGGGAGGAAGCTGGAGCCTCCCCATCACACACACACACACATACACACACACACACACACACAAACATCTGCACTTACACATATTGCATGCCTGGTGAGGGAACAAAATATACACCTGTGTGTGCCTAAAAATACACCCACTGTTTGCTTTTCTTTATGTGCACACAAGTACCACCAAATCCATACATGCACACACTCACAAGAACTGCTAGAAGAATATGAACCAGAGAATGTTATGAATGGGGAATCCCTATTGGCAAGGACACAATCAGGTGACTGGCTACCATGGCAACCGCCTTCTGCCTGTGTTGGAGAAACTGGGAGAGTTTCTCCAAGACAGATTCATTCATAGACTTGATGAACAGAAGAGAGAAGAGTAAGGGATGGGGGGTAGGAACATACCTGAGCTGTAGTACGTGCAGTAGTATCAAAGAAAAAGAGCAGTAATCAAATGCACCACTCCCTATCAAGCTTCATGTCTGGATATTATTTTTATGTTTAACAATTTTTATGGCAGATACAGGCAAACGTATGTGGATTAGGTACAATGTACAGTGTGCATAACTGCATTCAATATGCATGTAAGCTTAAATTGTTATAATATACATACAGTGAGTGTGTGTATGGGTGTGTACACAACATGAAATATAAAGTATATTTTTATAAATATGCAGGACACGTAGACATTATGTATTTAAACATTTCAAATGTGTGTAGTAGGTCAAAGTTTTTATTTAAATATGTGAATAGTTTAATTAAAATACACATTAAACACCACTACAAATAATTAATACTACATAATAATGAATGCCACCATTGTTTAATAATTTATTTAAGAAGTATATATGCATTTTGCATAAAATATCACCTGCTACTGCTTTCAAAACTCCATGTCAAAAAATAGTTACAAATAAATGTACAGCACTTTGGAATTAAGCTTTTTAATTAGTAGTCCATAGAGCTTATATTTAAATATATACTGTAGATGTATTTCTAATATTCCTCTAAGACAATATATCATTTATCTCAATCTATCTTAGTTGCACATAGCCTAATGTCATCAGTGGAAGTGAGCTCTAAATAAAGGCAGCATGTTGCTTACTGTGGTAACAGTTAACCCAGGAATTTAACCTTGAGGCTGAGCTTAGTATGGATTTGAATAGCATACCTCCACTATGCCAAATGAGTGGCTGTCGATCGAGTGGCTAATAAAAATAATTCATGGCTCGATGACTCAGAAGGTTACTAATAGACTCATGTGTATTAGCTGCTGCTCAGTGCTACCGGCACCAAACAAAAATAGCTCCCATACAATAGTTACAAAAGCTGAGAGAGGTGGATTAAAACAATTGAAATTTGTGGAGAGATTTAAGTGGCTACTACCTACTAACTGTGACTGACTTTAACATAAAATAAATTAGATATTAAAGATTGTGTAAATTAATGTGCCATACTCTTAATTATAAATGTGAAGCAATAACAGATACTTTTGGCTCCTTAAGAATCTTACTAAAAGTTTCTCGAACCTTTGCATATTCTAAAGGCACAAAACCAATTAAATTTGTATATTTTGTATATTTGTATATTTGTATGCAAAATTTGTGGACCATACCACTTCTGTTTCACTGCTGTGCAGCAAGCTACCAACTCATGCAGTGACTTCATAATTAAAAATAGTTTTTGATTCAATGCTTCATTGTGTCTTCAAACATTAATACAAACAGTTAGTGTGCAGGAATAGCAGGTAATGTTGAGTAATACAATAATTAGAAATGAAGCACCTTATTAGACTATTCTTGTTTTCTGATTAATCATGCATTCAATTTTCGACAATTATAAACATGGCGTTTTTCCCCTGTAATTGTCAAGTGTTTGCAGTTACTAAAGCAGCTGGATTGTCTCTCATGTTGCTGGTCTCTTACGTGAGGGTGAGTCACCGACCCAGCCCTTGCGCTCTTTTTCCCCTGTGTGATTTAGAGGGAGACACGGAGCAGTCCTTGTTCAGGTTTCCACGCGATTACTTCCTCCCCCCACTGGTCCTCACTGTCAGGCACGATAATGAAGCAGGGCTAGGAAGAGGCACGTAAATGATCGGGTGAATCATCCTATATTTGGATTTTATTATCAGACTCCCCAGACAGTGGAGTGCTGCTCACTTGCAGGAAGATCTTGATCACACCCTCCCTTCTCTTTCTGCACACTCTTTACTGTGTACTTGTCCAAATTTGTAGTGCATTATATAGCTCCTCTAGAAGTAAAAATTGAATTGTAAATGCAATGTAATGTAATGCAATATTTACTTAAAGAGGCAATACAGCACCAAATAAATGAATAAAACTCTATTTTACACCATTTTTCCCATATCCCAAATGTATATACTTCTTTAATTATGCACTGAAGCTACGAATGTACAGCAAGTAATGACAAGTAATGTAAGCTTATAGTTCAGTTATGCATGCTTACCCTTAAACATGCTTAAATCATCACACACATGCCTCCAAAAATATAAAAATACATTTGTAGTTATAAATATATTTTTATATTTTTTTACTGTATATTTTTATGCAATTAAAATAGATTTTTGAGGAAAGGTATTCAGACAATATGTTTAAAGAGTAAAAAATAAATCAAATTCTGCATTTTGATGTTGCAATGATAAAAATGTTATTCTGCTAGTTGTTCCTGGTGTCTCTATGAAAAGGTTTGCACTTGCTTGGGAGGATTTCACACAAGTAAAAGCGTTAAAACTGATTTAATAATATGTAAATGGTACGATCATGAAACCACATCTAATCATTGCTAGACAGGTAAGCTGTGCAAGATATTTCCCAGACTAATGATAAGGAAGGTTAGAGAGAAGCCAGCAGTAAAAGATTTGCAGGACACCCTGAAAGCAGTAAGAACACATTCACTCAGAGAACAACAAGCAATGAACTGTACCACAACCTGCATAAACTACACTGCTAACAAAGAAGCACATGGAGGCACATTATACATTTTCAAACATGTGTTCAGACAAATCAACACTGTTCTGAAACAAAAAGTCTTTAGCAATCGCCCATTTAATCATGTTTAAAGAAAGAAATGTTTTGCCTATGAACCTGAGAACACCATATCCACAGTACTGAATGGAGATGGCAGCTTCGTGACATTGGATTGCTATATTAATGTTTTCTGTTTGTTTATGGTTGATGTAGGGAAACGCTACCATTACATGTATACTACTTTAGCCTCATAGCTTCAGTGTTAAAGATTCAAATTTAGGATGCCTCGCCTGATCAATTACATTTGACATAATGAAACTAAGTAAATGCCACAGAGCTGCTAATGGCAGTCCTGAGCCTCTTGCTTAGTGCAGTGTACAGCTTCCAGACAGCATCTTTGTATTTCTCTCTATACCAAATGGCACACAAGGAGGTCCTCTCATGACTTAACCCAGATGATCAGAAAAAAATATGAATGAATGAGCCTATTTATGACAAAAAAAAAAGTATTTTCCATGCTTTAAAAAAAAACAGGTTTCTTGCACAGTCCTAGCCTTTTCACTCTTAATGTGCCCCAGCTTATTAAGCTTACTGCTACTCACAGGGCCTTTGCCTTAGGGCCCCAAAGGCTTAACCAGGCCATTCAAATGCTTCCGGAAGTTTAAAAGCAATACATTTCCTCCTTTAAATGTCCATTTCTCCTCAGCTACGCTGATAAGCTAGACACATTTCTGCCAGCTCTCAAAGTCACAAGAGCACAATAGTTCCACTGACAAACCTGAATCACCATGGTGAGTGGTGGTGATTGAAGAAGGAGAGAGACTAAAATCAAGGTCCTGTAAATCAAAAAGTCTCTCAGTAATATCACACTATTTGTCTGACCTCATGCTAGAGGACAGTGGCCTATCACTCTTCTCCACCTGCTCTTTACAGGACCTTACTGATAGGTGGCTGTGACAGATTAGCCAATGCCAAGGCTTTTTTGTTATTTTATACAGTTTAGATGTAAATGTTCTAAACTAAACAGAAAACAAAATTCAAAATTCATATAATTCATTAGTACCTATATCAACTATTGGAAATAATGAAAATAATATTTTAGTGCTTCCTTTATGGACAGTATATGGTCAAAAGTATGTAGATATCTGACCATAACACTTATATGATGAGGTTTTGGACATCCCATTTCATTGGAGACACCCCCACACCCCAACCCAACCCGACCCCCTTACAGCTACAACAGCCTGCACTCTTCTGAGAAGATTTCCCACTTTATTTTCAGCTTTGGGCTTTCCATATAACACATTTCCACTGCTCCAGAGTCCAGTGCAATGCGTTTTACACCATTCCAGGGGATGCTTAGTATTGTCCATAGTGGTCTTGGGCTTATGCGCAGCTGCTCAGCAGTAGAATCCTATTTAATGCAACTCATTACACACAGTTCTACAGCTGTTGTTGAGTCGCTTCCGTTTAACCAGGCAGGGCCAGGACAGATCTAAAAGGGCAGAATTTCAAAAACTGACTTGTTGGCAAGGGTGGCACCATATGACTGTGTCATTAAACTCACTGTGCTACCAGTATTTTTCTGTGGAGGCTATTATATAAACTGGTTAGAATTTGGTGTGGCTTAAACACCTGAACTCAATAATTATGTCTCTGCGTGTATGTGTACACACTGTATTTATTGTATATAGTGTATTTATGATGTGTTTTTGTCTGGGAATCAAATGGAAATTCTGATGTCATACAGTTTCTTTTTAGAATCATCAACAGCATTGCTTACCATTCTTAATACATCTTCAATTCCTTACTACATTTTTTTCTAATTTTCTTAATGTCTTTACAGCTTCCAAAGATATGAGGGTGCAAAGGACTAACATATGCAAAGCGTTTTACGCTTTTCTCTATGTAACCACATTAGTTTCACATTAATGAAAACATTGTTTTCAAACTGTTCAGTGATGATTCCAAACTTTTAAATTCCAGTGTATGAGGAGCACTTCTAGTTTAAACATTTGCCAATCACTGTACCTCACAACTCACAATATAGCTCACAGAACCCTTTAAAGTTATCAGCATTGCTATATAACAGAAGGCTAAATCAGAGAGTCACATAATTAATTTCTCCTCACAAAAAGATGATAAGGAAGATAGAGGTACAGCACGGAGCTCATTGATAAATGTTCCTCATCAATAGAATCCATAATAGCAGGAGCTGTACCATGTGGAAAATGAGGCTATCTCTTTAAAATGGATTGCGTGGGTGCTGGGCTCTGACTGTTCTCTAAAAAGGGTCACCTACAACCCATTGCCTGGGTCATCACAACCTTCCATGCCCCACATTTTCCCTCTCTTCCTGGCCTCGAACTATCTCTCTACTCTCTCGCTCTCTTTCCAGCCGAATGGACGGATAGGGGCACTCCCTTAGGCTGTTCCGGCCAGCGTCAGAGTTATTTTCATCAGCACAGAGACACCAGCCTTCAGCTCAGCTGCACATGGCTAGGCAGGATGAGGCCATGCCAGCCAGGATTAAAGCTGAGACATGACACAGGCGGCCAGATGCTGATGAAGTCAGTACAGGGGCTTCAGTCCAGGAGGAGGACAAAGATGTATCCAACAAGATCATTATACTGGGGAGGGGGTGCTTTCTCACACCTCTTATAACACTGTGAGATATTGTTCTTAAGTAATGGATAGTCACTGATTTACAGCAAGTGATAGGTGGACTCAGAAGTGCATTATTTGCTGACTATCGTACTTGCATAGACTGGCATATCCAGGTTGACTTCAGAGGCCTCAGACTCCCCTGACCACGTCCTGGCCTTTGCATGGAGACAAAGCTCCTGACAGGCCGGACACCGCTGAAGAATCTTATTCTTGGTCCATGAGATGAGTGGGTCGTGATGCAGGAGCCAGGGGAATCCCAAAAAAAGAGGAGGAGAGGTGAGGGTAGGGCTTCAGTTGGTGGAATAATGCTCCTCCTGAAACTCAAAAAGTATGTTAATCTTTGTCACGTTCCAATTATGTGATCACCGCAGCCTGCTGCAGAACAACATCACACATAGCGGCAAACTCCACTGTATTCACAGCTGTGGGCTCAGTCATTCTGTCATGACAGAAGGCAGCCACTACACCAGTGTAGCATGATTGAAGAACCCAAATGTGGAGTAGCGCGAGACAGTTGGTAGATCACGCACTTTGCTACAAGAACGCTTTATCACTAGAGTTAGGATTACCACCGGAACCCGCATTCTCACTCACGCACAAGGTATGATAAAGGCCGGAGTACTCACAGATTGAAGGGCTAGAAGACAGTATGGTTGAGGGTGATGACTCAAAAACTGAGCATGGAGTACCTGCATTACCTGGCTTATATATCATGTGACGCGCTCATTTATAGTTACCCTGGCGCGTCACATGACCTGCATGCTTGACACTCTGAGAGGACGAGAAGTGACACGCTGCTTGATCTGTGTTGATAAAGAAGGAGGTGCCAGTCCATTCTTGCCGTTGAAGGCAAGTATTAAGGTTTTGAACTTAACACTTGCCTTCAAGGACAAGAATTGACTCTTTATAGATGTTATGATGTAAAACAAATAAAATGAATAAAAATTGACCTTAGTGATTTTTCATTAATTTTACAGTAAAATGACAACATGCATTGAACTGAGATCATTATTTTTTATTATATACTTGATGTAGCATCAGGGCTGGGGTCTATGACGGTTGGTAACCGCTAGAGGCCGCCCTTTTCTGTTAGTGTGGTTTGAGGTTTAACAGGGAAATTGTGATGGGTTTTGGTTAATGTGTCACAGCTGGGTTGTGTTTAGTTTTAGTGATTGTGTTTGCTTATTGGATCATGGGTTTTGGGGTTTTGTATTTAAGTTCAGTTTTGGTGGACCTTAGTAGTCGATCCCTGTGTCAGCATACCCTGATGATTGTGTGTCTCTGGACTCCTTTTGTTTTGAGAAACCTTGAGTTTTTGGTTTATGGGCCCTCGTGCCTTTTGTTTTGTAGTTTCAATAAAAGCAACTAAAGATGAATGTCTGAGAATGCACCCGCCATCACTTTGGAGTCATTATTTCAAATATTAAGAGAAGGGGTGGCCTTTTAAATAAAAGCTATATTTAAATGTTTTTAAATGTTTCTTAAAAGTTTGTAACAGGTTTGACTGATATTCATGGAAAGAGACCTCACCACCTTTTGTATTTTACAGAGGCTATTAAAAAGACCAGTACTTGAAGATCTAAGATCATGTTGGAACATGTGCCTTCAAGTTGTATTTATGAAATGAGTGCACACAACCTAAGAAACATAATTACTTGTGGGAAACTCATTGACATTCAATGAGGCAAGCAGGCTTTTTAAGGGCATTTAGAGTTTTAACATTTGCACATATTGCAGACTTACCTTCTCAACCTTTTTTTTTACATGAAGTTACAGATGCAGGAGAATGTACTGTTGGGAGTCTTTTCAAATTAAGGACCAAGAAAAGATCCAATGTACCAATGTAAGTATCAGTATGGAGGATGCTGGGCTTCTTGTGAACACTGCATATCCAGTTCATCCTCTTCTCCATTTCTGGTAATAGTGAAGATTATAATTGTCAAAATTGTCCATTATTTTAAATTACAGGTGCACTTTCAGACTTCAGGGCTAGAAGGTGAGAGTCAACCTGAACTTGCTGCCTAGCAATAGGAATGCTTGGATAGTGATTGATGTAGGTGCTAATGACATTTGTCTATGGCAGTCAGAGGTTATTAAAGAGGTGTGTAAATTAGCCCAGACGATGTCTGATGCCGTAACGTGCTCTGGCGCATCCGAGTGTGGCATGGCTCTAAGTCCTACAGCAGGCTTTAGGTGCTAAATTGCCGGGTGTCCAAACATGGATGTCCATGTTTAAGAGCAAGCCTAGTCTCTTGAGTCAGAACGATATCCACCCCTGACAGGAGGGTGCTGCTCCCATTTTTTTCCAGGGTAGACCTCTTAGTTAGCCAGCAGTGTAGCTCAGATAGTCACTTCTGGCAAACCATGCTGAGGCTAGGCAGCAAACAGATTGGCAAAAATTATTATTTGCTATCTGCCTTGTGTCGACACGACGTTACACTTAATCAAGACTGTGTTTGTCCCCCAAACTAAATAGAACTGTGACTGCCTTGGACTGTGCGGCCTCCTTTCCTGATGCACTAAATGACTTTATGCATGGTTTGAGGCACAGAATGGCACAGTAGCGAAGAAAAGTACTTCATCCTCTACTGACCAGGTGCTCTGTATTACCATGGCTGATGTGAGGTGCCTTTGCCTAGAGTCAACCCATGGAGGACTGTCGGACCAGACAACAATCCTGGTCATGTGCTCAGAGGATATGCAGACCAGCTGGTAGGTGTCCTCACCGATCTCTTCAATCTCTCTGAGCACCACATTAATTCCAATGTGCTTCAAATCCACTACCTTCATCCCCATACCAAAGAAGTCATCAGTGTCAGGCCTCAGTGACTACCACCCTGTTGTACACTTTTAGAATTCAACACCCTCATTCTTGAACATCTGATAGGAAAGCTGAGACTGCTGGGACTGAATATGTCCCTCTGCAAAAGGATCCTTCACTATCTGACTGAGCAACATGCCCAACGTTACCCCACTGAACATGTGTGCTCAGCCCTCTGCTATTTACGCTGATCACACACGACTGCAGCAATGCACAGTTTAGGCCACATCATAAAGTTTGCTGATGGCATGACCATGGTGTATTTGATCAGTGGAAACAACGAGGTGGCATACATAGGGGAGGTGCTATAGCTAATGGATTGGTGCAGAGCCATCAGCCTGAATGTAGATAAAACAAAAGAAATGGTTGTTGATTTCAGAAGGGCACAACATGATCACTCATCGCTTAACACTGACTTGACTTAACTTTAGCAAATGTACTAAATGATGATAAGAATCTAAAATTAGCATTTCAAATTTCAGATTTATCATATTAAACAAAAGAGCTTTGTTTTTCTCAAAGCAGTTTTCTCTCAATTTTGGTAACAAGAAACACTAAGTTTTATTTGTCCAATTTTAGTTTTGAAAATCTAAAATCAGCTGGTGAGTCTTTCCACATAGTCTTGATTTTCAGATGGATTGGAAATAGTTGAGTATCTCTAGTACAGGTATGAAAATATATCTCATGTTTCCTGATAACATTATTTAGAGGTAAAATGAGAAAAAAGGAAAGGCCCTATAACTGAACCTTGTGAAATGTACTATTTATGACTTTGCAGAGAAACCAAAAATGTCTACCCATCAAATGTTGCTTATTATGATCAACTATAACAAATGATGTATTATGATTTTGTGCAAGAGTAGAAAACTTTCTTTACTTTTTATTCTTTACTGATGACTACATTATGTTCAAGTAGTAAGTAAGTAGTAAGCTAATAGATCATAGTAGTCAAAGTCTTTTTGTGATTTCCCACATGTGTAGGATAAAATAAACATCTTACAATGTATATACTTTTTGAATTGTTTTTATTTTTGTTTTTACAGCACGTCCACTGTGGTGGACAGTGGAGACACTTTAATGTGCAAAAAACAGTAAAACCTGATAACACAAAATTTTAATAAATCCAGCCACACAACTTTCAAAATATTGTCATGACATTTAACACAATTTAACTTTTTTAGTTTATCTTTTATAGTTTTGTAATACTTTGCTAGGCGCAGGGGTCAGCGCTGTTGCCTCACAGCAAGATGGTCCTGGTTTCGACTCCCGGGTTGGGCGCAGGCTGTGACGTGCTGGTGACTGTCCATTTAAACTAGAGTACAGTAAACTTCTTGTAAACATATAACTTATTTTATGTCTTTTGTCTTTTTGATGTTTCTGATTTTTTGTTCACTTTAGCGATGGCATATCAGGAAGCATTTTCTTTTTTTAGTGCATCTTGTGTCTTTCCCTTACAGGCCATCTTTCTGCATTATTGCAATCAATCATTGCTGGCATGTAAATGGCTCCATGTTTATGCAAGGACGTCTCTGGCTGTGGAATCCTCACTTTGTTCACTGTGTTGCGTTATCCATCAGCTCTTCCACTAGGCGCAATTTGAATTCCAAGTACTGTTGAGTGTATATTACAGAATGGATCAGGGTTTGTACTGTACTAGAGAGTTTGGGGTGGCAGCATAAAAGAAGTAAAAGATTATATGTGTAATCCATTTGTTCGTTCTGCCTGAAATTCTATAAGAACTTAACATGCGGTCACACAAGTCCACTCCACCCATATTATTATTGTACTCTGTTATTACTGCTGGTCTTCTTACCTGGACATATGTTTTTTTCTTTGTTGGACCATCTGGTGCAGATTTCTTCGGGCTGTATTCCATGTGCGGTAGAGGCCATGAGCACTGACTTGTTATCATACCATTTTGGTAGCCCAGCTATTTGTTCTGCCCTAGATCTGTGTCCTACAACAAAAGGGAAAATCATTACAATTGTCCAAGTGTCCAATACAGAGAACTCTAAACTGCACTAAAGATTCGCTATGTAATTCCTGACATAAGGATAATAAACAAGAAGATATCTGACAAAGGAATCATACCCAAAAAGGGATTATCACATAATTTTTGCCTTATCTTATACCTTTCCATAAAATGTGCTTTGTTCTATGGAAGCTATTTTGTTCAGCCCAGGATGTCCTAGGCTGAGAATAGAAAGAATAGTCACAAAAAACAAATGTCCACCATAGAGGGCAAAAATGAATGGGTTGGAACTCATGAGGAAATACATGCAAGGGTACAGTGATTGTTGGCTGCTTACTTCCACTGAGACTGAGCTTACTGGAATTGTTGAAACACCATGAAACCATCCCATCGCTAACACACACAGGTGCTTTTAAAGGAAACTGCAGAAGGGAAGAGCTTACACTTACACTTACATAGTTTTTACAACCAATGAGTGCAACAATAATCTGATGTGAGAGCAGTGGAAATAAAAAAGTGACCATTATGACATTGAAACATTCTGCTGCCTTACCACATTCCTGCATCATTAGCAGTGTGCTGCAAACCCCACTGGTGCCTGCCCTTTAACTGCCAGTGTGATCTCAGGTGAGCTAAATTTCCATGCATCACAGTGGAAATCAACTGTAATAGTAACTGAAAAAGATTACTGTTGACATCTGGAGAACTCACTGAACAAAGTCCAAACACACGAAACCACATGCAAAACAGGGATTAAGGGAGAGGTTTAAAGCCACTGTGGGGTGGAATGAGGTCTTTAACATTAGCTGACTGTGAGAAAGAAGGAGAGACAGAGATGGAGACAGAGTGCAGGAGAAGCAGCCATGCTGTTCAGCTCAGCAGTGTATTTTTAAAACATAGCCCCAGGTAAGTGAGAGAGCAGGCAAGCTGCAGAGCCAGGGGTCGGTCAGGTCAAGGGAGTGACACTGGAAAAACAACTGGTAGGATATAAATGGAGCTGGAGAACATGGTGCAGCCAAGAGGTTTGCTAGAGGGCCAGGCTAGAACAGGAGAAAGTCAAATTAGGACTAAATAAAGTAGTTACTGAAAAAATGATCTTTGCTCTTTTGCAGCTTGTTATTCTGCAGTGGATATGGTTTTACTAGAGAGAATTTACTAGAGAACACAACTGGCTAACCTGAAGTTATTGTTCTGAGCTCATGTTCCTCAACATCTCTCTGGAATGAACCTCTCTGGCTTGTGGAAGACCTTTGGAGGCTGTTAAAAATATGCATAAAAGCATACGCATCAAAAAAACTAGCTGAAGTATGTGGCAGGGAGACACCCTTGGAGACACTGTAGGCTGCATTTTGGAGGAATTGCACATGAAATCATCATGACATTGTAATGTACACAGATATGGACCCAAATGCAGAATATAAAAATACAACATTTATAGCAATACAAACTCCACAAAGGCAGAAATGGGTCAAAGAAACACGGGGAAAAAAACACAGCCCACAACACAGAGGAATATGCTCGGTAACTAGTTAGGGCTAGAATATTTAGCACGGGAAGATAGTCCCTCCAGGAAGCCTAGTACTCAGGTGATCTTGATTTCCGGCCCATGTGCCTGGAGCTGTAATCTAAAGAGGGTAGCATCAGATTAGGACACCACCTCTAATTCCCTACCAGGCCTTACAGTTATGTCTTAAACAGATGAAAGAGACTACTTATTGTTTTCCAGGACTGATTCTGAAACCTAGAGTATTGCCTGAATGTGATATACAACTGAAATCTATTTCTATTTTTTAAAAAGCTACACATCAGGTAATTTTTGTAACCATGAACTACTGTTGGTTACTTTTTACATTTTTGTCAATTTCAGAGGTCCACCACCATTTTAATTCTTTAATAACACTGATGGGATACCTTTTCACTGAAATGTGTGTGTATACAAAACTAGTGAACTGGTGTTTTTAGGAATAAAGTAAAAATAAAATAAACTGTGTTTTATTATTTACAATGTTTTGCTGATGTTGTGTATTGTGTTTTATCTTTTTTTCAGTGGTTTTGCACCTTTCCCCATTCAACCTCACTAGAAGCTCACAACACATATGATTACTAAAAAAAGAAAACAACAACCTAACAGTGTCCCAGTTCAGCTGATAGAATACTCTCACAGAACAATCTGATTACAATCGTAAAAAATATATGAGGCAATTTCCATTTCCTTGGCAGAATGGGCACTAGGGTTTTTTCCAAAAGAGGTTAAACTCTAAATGGTTGTCACCGTGAGTGCACATGCATACCATATTAGCCAATTAAGTAAAGGCATTTTATTCTAGTGTCACACTTAGCAAGCCACTTGTTATTCTCATGCTTATAATAGGCTACATGAAACTGCTTACAATCCTGTCCTATATTTCATCAAGCTAGGACCTATTACCAATGCTGGGTATTGGATACGTCATATATTCTATCAATTTCCAAATAAATTTAGCTTGATCCTTAAAAAGCAAAAAAACCCCGTCATGTATATACAGTACAGTTACACCTCACTAAACCAGTAGCTTATTATTGATCTATCTCTATTAAATTTTTGCTGTCAAAAAGTAATTTAATAAGAGGCATTTTTGTTTGAAGCAGCAGGGAGTCTGCGCGATCTGAGTTATATGCTTCTATCATAAACAACCAACACTATTAGCCAGCACTATCAACACTAAACACAGGGCTCAGTGGAACAATTACCCTCTTACCTCAGTGTTTGTCAAAGCATTAACCCTGTCCATGGCACTAATGTGTCATTGAGTAGCTGCAGCTTCCTGTTACTGAGAAGACTTGTCACCTGGTGAGCAGTCTGGAGAAATAAGGAGGAAAATACCACCAGCAAGATAAAAGATCTCAATACCTAGCAGTTCACGAGTTGCCTCTTCTCTTGTGGCCTTTTTGTGTTGGATCTCTGGTTCCCCTGGGGCTATCAGGTTTATAGTGATGCTGAAACTATTTCAACTGGAAAACTGGCCTCATTTGGGGCAAATATTTCCCTGTGGTTTTAAGTGCACTAATATATTACTCATTGGTACAACCGTATTCTTTTTAAGCACTTGACTAGACTTTACTTAAACAGAATCAAGAAGTATAACTGTGACACTGATAATGGCAGCTGTGGAAACTTGATTTGCTGTCTTGCTGAAAACAGCCTGATTCCTTGATCTCTCTCTTAGTTAATGTTCCACACCACAGAGCATATACAGGATGCTCAGAATGCCTTGGCACACTCGCTTCTCCTTTCTCCAGGGTTACTAATAGACCCCAAGACAGCCAGAGACCCTTAAAACAATGTTTTATCATGCACATAAAGATCTTAAAATGTGGTGCCCCTGTCAAAGTTAGCAGGTTACCTGAAATGTTAACATTTGTGATCTGTGACAGAAGGGTTAAGTCACCTCAAAAAATTGTGCTTATATTACAGTCATAAATGCTTAGCTACATTAGCCTCATATATCTAGTACAGAACTTGAATCGTATTTAATATCTTTATTGTCATTGTACAAGAAACATGAAATTAAGTGCAGTCTTTACGCTTAAAGAGAATATACATAGAATGAATATTAAATAAATATTTGGTGGTTCAAACAGATTATGATTTGGGTGTGATGAGTCACACAAAATGTTATGGGCTTTCCTGAGACAGCGAGTTTTGAGAAGTTCTTCCAAAGAGGGGAGAAAAACCACACACAGGGATAGTAGGTCAGCAGGCTTTCTACTGAGCAGTGATAGAAGGAAGCACTCTCAGGAAATAAAGTCTCTGTTGGGCCTTTTTCACCAGATCAGCCATGTTTACACCCCAAGTCCAGGATTCAAAAACAACAGTCTGACCCTAGGGTGATGACGAGTGATACAGCTGCCCATCTCTGTGTTAATGGCCCCATGTCATCCTGCTAAAACAGGGCTTCACTGAGCAATCAATTTTCTGATCATAGTTTAGGAGTTGGTGTACACACAAATCTGTGCATTATTCATGAAGAGGAAGAGGGCAAGCAAGGAAAGTGGCCCCTAGGCACAATTCATTAATATTTAACGCTGTTCCCTTCCCCAGTCTTCAGGTACTCCTCTCTGCAACCATGCTGGTATAACCAACACTGGAACAAAAAAAAACGTAGTCTTGCCAAAACCGTAGCCAGACAAAGCTTCTGTACTCCCATATGTGTGTATATATGTAATATGTGCTGTTTTGTGTGGGTCTGTAGTTGACGGCTAAGGAGACGTCAAGGGCCTCAATTATTACCTGGATGTCAATCAATAATAACAGACTGGACTTGAGTAATGCAGATGGTTCTCCTCAGCAAGCTCATCTTCAGGGAGCTGGGCTTAAAAAGCAAAAAGCATACGCTCTTTCCAGTAAAGCAACTCAGCCAAGCACTGACTTACCTGGCTCATATTTACTCATCAAACATCGATTCTCTTAATTTTTCTTTTTGTAAATGTAGTCAGTTTTGAAAAAGGTCAGTTTTGAGATTGCCATCAAATGGATGAACACATAATGTACCCCTTGATAATCACAACACTAGTTCCGTGAGGTCACCAAAGGTCACAAAAGCACTCTAATATTTCTTGGAAATTTCTTTTGGGTTCCACATAATCACACTGACCATCCATCTATGTTTCTGACAGCTGTTCTGTGATCACAGGTCAAATATAAATTACCCATTTCTTGTAGTTGCGGGTGGTCTGACTTATTCACCTTAGGAATTAACAGTTGAGGAGACAGTAAAATTCTGAATGAAAAAAGACAAAAACAACAAAAATGGGTTACTGAAAAGTGTTCCTATATAATTATTTGTGTTTGGGTGTTTGGAAAACTTTACTGAAGTATGACTCAGACTGATCATTTGTACTCTTACTAAACTACATTTTGAAGAGAAAAAATCGTTAGCAAATGTATTGTAAATTATCTTATATAAGATAATTATTTTGTTCTTAACTCTAATCGTTTGCGTTTCATTCTTTTATAATTTAATTTTTTAACCCAACAGATTTATATCAGTGCAAAATTAAACTGCCCATAGAATTACTAATTTGTCTTTGTGCAACGTTTTGTACCACCCATTACTGCACAAGATGTTATTCTCTGTTATTCTGTTAACAAATTTTTGGAACTTTGTTGTTGTCCATGATTGTGTGTTTTTTCCATTGCAGTCTACAAAGAAGCATGACTAGTTCAATCAATGGCAGTAAAATCAATGACCTACTAAAGCTGTTATGTAAACAAGAAATAGGTCATACAAAGCACAGCTGAGAATTTCACACAGTCATTTTTGAGGGTGAGGGAATATGTTATAAATGAGTCACTTAAGGGACAAAGTAATAAGCAAGAAACTCAAAAATCAATACATAGGAGCAGACTGCCAAAATAAATATATCATATAAACTAATGCAATACATTGAGAGGCAGACCCACCTGGCCTTCTGTTCTGCAACCACTGACTAAAGGAGGCAAAAGTCTCTGCATCTCTAGCAGCACTAGGCTGAGGTAAACTGGATAATTTGTGAAAAATCCCCACAAATTTGTGCTTAATTATGCAGTGTAGTGATCAACCGATCAACTTCAAATCAAAACTCACCTTTTTGAGCCAAATATGCTACTCATATTGAGAATGGAAACATGTAAATCATTTGGCAGACACTTTTATACAAAGCAACTTACAATTTTAGCATATCACAGGTGTAGGATCCAGTGTTAGAAGTCTTTCCCAAGGACTCTTATTTGTGTAAGGTGGTGTGTTGTCCAAGGCTAGAACTGAACCTAACTCTCCTGCTAGAAACACAGTGATGTTACCAACTACACCAAAATGAACAAGTTGTTACATCATGTTATTCTTGTTTTCCTTAATCTCCCACCAAAATATGGTGACTCTAAACTGACTTCTAAGCTAGGATTACATCACCATTCACTAGCAGGTGTGGAAAAAAATGATTTTAACCAACAATATCATGTTTGCCTTCCACCACCCACACCTAACAAAAACACTCTAACTCAGAAACCCCTATTACAGTATCGAAACATTTTATTTTTGAATTAGAAAATTTGAAGTTATGGTCCACAGTAGTTCTTAGAGTTAATAGCTTGGTTACATGCTAGCACATAGGCTATACATTTTAACAATGATCTACAGAGACATGCCACAACATTAAAACCACCTGTGCAATATATTCTAGGCATCCATGAGGTCAAAACAGCTCTGACTTGCTGAGGCATGGACCTCACAAGATTCCTGAAGGTGTGTTGTGGTTTCAGCACCAAGATTTTAGCAGCAGATCCTTTAAGTCCCGTAAATTGCGAAGTGGGGCCTCCATGGATCATGCTCAGTGCATCCCACAGATGCTTGATCAGTCTGAGCTCTGGGTAATTTGGAGGCCAAGTCAAGACCTTGAAGTCTTTGTCATGTTCCACAAACCATTCTAGAACAATGTTTGCAGTGTGGCAATAAGCATTATCCTGCTGAAAGAGGCCACTGGCATTAGAGAATACTTGCCGTGAAGGGGTGTACTTTCACTGTTAAGACTTTTAGGTAGGTGATATGTGTCAAAGTATCAGCCATTATTCAAACTCCAGGATGTTCTTAATAAAGGAAATCTGAGGAATATTAGTATGAGTGAGAGAGTTTTGTTAGAAAGGCATGATTTATACTTTTGATAAGCACAAGCTTAGCATTCGACAATGATTATGGTAAAAGTTAATTATAAATCAGGACAGTGCAAATGCATTATTCATATTTCAAAATTATGCTAGTAACAAGTAGTTTTACTTACCCTTTTGTGACACTGCACAACTCTCATATCTCAATCAATGATGGTGAAGTCCTAAAACAAGTGAGGATAAGTCATGTCAAACAACACACACAATACAAATTATACAAAATAATCCGTGCTGATCCCTTTTCTACAGCTCTTTGTAGTTTGAGCTGGAGCTGTTCATCAGAGCCGTCATCCTTGACGCCAGGGAAATGTTTTGTATTACTGCCTCATCTAGTGGCAAAAAGCGGTAAATCTGAAAGGTATGGAGTAAGATAAATATTTATAACACTTTGGTGATTTTTGTGAAAGCTATGACAGTGGTGTCTCTATGCATGCAGGAAAAAGTAATAAGGTAATTGATTTTTTCCCCAAGTCTCATAACCAGACATAATGATTTGTCTTTGTAACATTCAAAGTTACATTCAAACATTCATACTCAAAGTCTCAGGGGAATTTCTTTGTACATTTTCCATCGAGATAGAAACTGAATTCATGAAGTGTGATTCTTAACTTTTTGCTGTGACCTGATTTAAAGTAATATGCTAAAGTCTGAGCAAGACCAAAAGAACCACAAGAATAAAAAGAAACTGCCTTGTGCTATCTTGCAGACTTTGCAGTAAAAACAACTCTGGAGGCTCTTTCTTAGGACATAACATGTCCAGGCTTTTCACAAAAGACTTTGACTCTATCAAGCAGTATCTCAACATCCTGCATTCCCACCTGAACTGCCTTAACCCCCGCCTTCTGCACTGGGAGTTCATATTAACATCTGTATGAGGACTGTGGGCGCTGTTCGTTTATAAGCATTTTATTGCAACTATTACTGATTCGCTGAAGCTGTAGTCCAATTTATCACAGCCCTGTAGATACGAGTTAGTTTGGTGAAATAAAGTCGAATCACTATAGTAGAATGATCGCCCCCAGTGGCTGGTGAGGGACTAGCCATTCACTGAGACTGTACTCTTGACACCCCATCTGTTTTGAGGACATCTGTTTTGGGAGAAAAATGTGATGTAACCACCTAGGGAAACAAATGATTTTGTTCAAAACAACTATAACAAAATAAAACTGGTAAAATATCGAAGTTGGTCATACAGCTTGCTAATAGCTAATATCTGTTATATAATGCCTTAATAAGAGGATTAGCATTATTATTAGTCGGTAGTATACTGTATGTGTTAGGGCTGTCAATACCAATTCATATTAATTCCTCATTTTGAATATCAACCAACAACAGCAAATAAATTTTAGGGTGTTTTTTGAGAAAACTGGTTGCTTAAAGTGAGTTTCTAAAATGGTTTATAATTGCTATGGGATGCTTTCAGAGACTTTATTATGAGCAGATAAGCACTGTAAGGAGAACCCCAGCTAGAGTCTAATAGTGATTACATTAGATCAACTCTCAAAGCCATTAGAGCATGTTAGAACAATGTATGAATAGTTTTGATTTTATGTCAGAATTTATGTGTCTGTCCTGGCAAACTGTACTTTGAGCCTTCAGAATAATAATAAAAGACTTTGCAGGGGGATAAGGCAGCAAGGCTAATCTAACAAATAATTTGCAGTACTGCAAAACATACAAAAACCCTCTAATAGGCTTACCACACAGTCCATAACAAAACGGGAGGGCACATCAGTTTACCTTTATTCAAAAAGAGAGCAGTTTATCATAGATAGCAAAGCCTTAACCATGCATGAGGCTGTACATATGTTAGTATTTTTCACTCAGGTGTTAGCTGCATTGTGTTTCTCTACATGAGTTCACTTGCCAAAGGGCTATCTCTTTGCATAAACTTTCAGGCATGTTTTCATCAGACATTGGGTGGCACTGTTGCTCCAGGAGGAAGATCAAGTCATCAGCAGCTCTGTGTAAACAGGCAAAAGGAGAGTGTGGGTGCACCTTACACTCTTACAGACCTGCATCACGCTCGTGGGTGAAGTGCTCGAATGGCATAAGCCCATCACCTAATTTCAGTCTACATGGAAAATGGAATATGACAGTTGACAGAAACAAATGGCATTTGGTGAAGATGCGACGCTCATGGGTGAGGATTACTGAGACACTTTGTCCCTGGGTGAGTAAAGTTATCAGATTTATATTACAAGCAGCTTGTATATTACAAGGCATTTCAGAAGACAAAACAAATTTGCAATCTGGTTACAGAAGAACTTTTTTCTTGTACTGCTCTATTTTACCTGACTTGTGCTCTAACTTGATATATTTTTCCCTATCCCTAATAATAATCAATTGCTTTTTAAATATGCTGTTCATTTTTGATCATTCTTTTACTGTTCACATTATGTTCTTGGAATGCAACCTGCTTCAGTGTGCATGGGAGAATCTGACACAACCAGTTCTGTGTGTACAAAATTCTTTTATCACTTAAGGTGCTTCATTTTCAACAATTTCATGGCCTGGTGGGTACGCAGAGGAACAGAACTGGTGGATGTGGCTTGGGCAGACTGTGTCCTGAGGTGAGATTTCATGAAATGAGGTTATTCCCATTAATGCCTCCGTCCCTCATGCCAATGAAAAGTGGATTTTGTTTTCCACACTAAAAAGCAAGTTGCAAAACAGGCCTTTTGAAAGCAAGACACATGAGAACAGACCCATGCCACAAGCTTAAGGACATTTTTGTTTTATTTCAATGCATGGTATTATACTGAATGAAATCTGTTTTTGCCTACTCTTGATCACACTAAGAGCCTGCACTTAAACCCTCACAATGTATAAACAATTGCAATAGCTGTTGCTTTATATCATCAAATGTTTTGAGCTGTGTTGGGAAACTTCAGGAGGCAACACCCTCCATGATGAAGGAAGCTTCCTGGATAAGCTGATTGCTACTTTTGAGTGTACACTGTTAAAATTCAGTTACTCTTATCTTCTCTTTCTCCAGAAGTTACCGTTTGATCTTTCATGGTTCTATGGAATTCTTGTGTATACTCAGTGTCCTGTTTGGGTGTGCAAGGTTAAAATTTGTACTTACTTGGAAGAATGGAAATGTAATATTGATGTGGTAATTAAAAGATGAGAGCATCACAACTGAGCATTTTATATCCACATTTTTGATTTCAGTTCGCTCTTTAAATTAAAAAAAGCCATCTTTGGAGCCTTGCCATTAAATAAACAGTTTTGGTGCCCAAAGAACCTATTATCTTAATTTTATGTTTGGGTGTAAAAGTATATATATTTTTAAGTGTAAAGAACCTCCACTTAATGTAAAGGCTCCGTACCAAACATTTCTCCTAGAACGATATGTCCAAAGAACTTTTATTTTTATTTTTACTGCCTATGTACCTCTTTCACTTAAGGACCTCCTGCAGTCCAGGTTTGTGTTTGTGTTTGCTAAAACCTGTGCTGAAACTCATTTCAGGCACATTTCTTTTTCTCAGATGTTGTGCTGTTGCTGATGAGTACCTGTGCAGCTTCCAGACTTGATTATAAAGAGCAGAAATGAACATGTTCAAAGGTAACACTAACGTTTCAGTTCTTTACATTTCTTTCTTTTTTTCTTTTTTGTGCAGATTCTGAAATATTCCTTTAAATATAAACGCTGCTCTAAACCTCCAGTTTGATGGAGCAGACTTTAAAAAATGCTTGTGTGGGAAGGTGTTAAACTTGATTACCAGTGTATTTGTCACTTTTTTTCTTCATGTGTCACATTAAGTGTGTATATTCAGGACAGGGATGGAAAATGTTTGTGGTGCCCATTCCTGTTTATATGAGAATAAAATATGATAACTGCCATGATAATTTTCCTTCTTATTTTGTCCTGTTGATTTATGGGAGATTGACTTTAGACTTGATCCCTTTTAATTGGTTCCTTAAACAAACTGTGCAAGTATGGTATTTCCCATAACCAACTCTGAGCCATTCTCCCATGAGGCAGCTTGTTCTAGAATGTTTGCGCAGAGTGTTCTCGTCTTACAGAATGGAAATGCCAAAATCTCCTTCATTTGTCTCTTAATCTGGTGTTGATGTGTACAGGGCAAAACTGAGATGGCAGATTTGCCCTCTTGCTATATAATTTATGTGATTTGGATTATATTTACACTTGTGCTCAATGTAGCTCATTGCTTGTTAGCACAAATAATTCATTATGGAATTTCTAGTTTTTAGGCTGTCTCACTCACCCTGTTCTAGAAGTACAGAAAGTTAATCAAGGAGAACACCTCGATTTTCACCTCTGTAATAGTTTTCATCCTAAATCCCAAAGGAATCTGCTTTGTGTAAAATCAGGGAGTGTGAAAGCAACAGAAAATATATTTTCTATCTACAACTACAGGTTAACAGAGAAGAAGAAATGCTGGAACAAGCAGCCACTTAAACAGCTGCCATCAGATGGCTAGTTAAACCTTTCCTGGCTGTGTGGAACATTCCATCATTTCAACTAGTTCCTTCTTTGAAAAAATATAAAAATGATTGGGGTAATTTAAATCTAATATTGAACAGGTTTTGAAAATCTGAACAATGTAATAGTAATTCATCCAAATATTACGTAATTCTTAAAATCTCAAATGGTAAATCTATTTCTGTGCAACATATAGAAAAAATCAAAACGAATGTATCATATGCTGTTAAAAGTAAGTTATAGTAAGTAATTTATAGTAAATGTTTATAATTATTCTGCATTTTAGAATGCCCATGTTACTAATCTTCAACATGCTAATAAGCTACAGAACTGTGTTTAAATATCAAATCAATTACATAGAAAATGAAAACACAAACATACATTTATTTTTTTAATTATCATTATTATCTCATCATCTATTTCCCTATGTTGTGGGACCATATTAAAAACAAAGAAAATCACTGACACACACTGTTTGTGTACACATAATGTAGGTTTATATAAAGTCATATATGTTTAAACTAGTGAATAATGTATGCGTCAAAAGCAGGCCTGCAGGGCTCTTCAATGCTACACTCCCTCCTCCTCCTATTCAGGGAATCCAGCAGGCTGTACCCTCCATCACCTCAGAATAATAAATATATTAAAAAAATGTACAATTAAGGTATAAGTAATGTATTTCTTTGCAAAAATACACATTGAACCCAGTTAATTTACCCAGCTAAGAAATTTTAACTGGGATTACAATGTGCCTGATATTCACATTCAAAGTTTTCACATTCAGGAAACTAAAGAACACATGTGACCAAAGAACATATTAGTCTGTTGCACTGAAGGAAGTTAGCCCTGATCAAACATGGTAATAAAATGGTTTTATACAGTCTTCTTTCAAGTCACAGGGCAGCTCTCTTCTTTGGTGAAGTTAAAGTGAAAATAGGAGTACCTCTGCATACACATTTCCCCACATTTTGTTTAAATTTGAAATGCTGTCCCACAACAAATCTTTTAATCAGCCATATCAAACTGTAGCTTAGGCTGTCAGCTTCAACATTTTGGAACAGCTGAGTTATAAAGTTGAAGTCAGCGAAATAACTGTTTCAGAGTTGTCTGGAAAGGGTACTGCTTGTTCCAGCTGGTTACAGAAATGCAAACAAATAGTTTTAAGTTGTTGTAATGGCTCAAATACAAAATGAAAAACTATCAATATATAATTGACCAGGAGGGTTTTCTTTTAAACCGGTTAATATACCATCTTCTGTTTTATTTTCAGATGCAACTAATTAGGCATGTGAAATGATCTTGGGAAGCATGTTTGATGTTTTTCATTGGCTGTTTTGCGTTTATGATTGTGAGTGAGAAAAGGTTTTTTCGTGCATGCCTCCCAAATAGTTTGTTGGCATGTAGATAGCACCTGATGGTTGTTTTGGAGACTTTGTGACCCCAAGATTATAACATTTGTTGCAATTCTTTAACAGTGAGCTTTGGAGAACTTTTTATTTCTCTTACCATCCTCCTCACTGTGCGTGGAATTAAACTTGTGTCCTCATCCAGGCTTGTTTACCACTGTTCCAGTTGTTTTAAACTTCTTAATGATTCCTCTGACAGTAGATATGGGC
>JBBPCY010000023.1:10123343-10135665 GCA_037974405.1 Brachyalestes nurse | reverse complement strand
CGACCCATCTTCAGCTTTCGGGCAGAGGCCACCAGATTTTGCTTTAAAATGTCCTGGTATTTCAAAGCATTCATGATCCACAGAGTGGATGTCACGTCATATTGATACCCTAGGCACACAGGAAGTGATGAATTAGTAATGAAATGTTCCTAGATTCTCTGATCAACTTTGTAGACTACTGTAGAAATGACAGAAATAGTTAAATTACATTTATTTCCTAGGAATTGTTAGGGGTACCAATAATTGTGGAACAGGTGATTGTATGAAAAATAATTATTTCTTAGTCAGGGATTTTTCCCCCTTAAATTCACTTGAGTTGAAGGTTACATTTTTTTACAGTTTTCAGTGTGAGAGTATGCTTCTGCAATAAAATAATTTATTTTAAGGCTTTTAACACATCTTAACCAGGGGTGCCAATAATTATGGAGGGCAGTGTACATACAGTAAACCCTCGCTTATCGCAGGGTTACATTTCAAGAGCACCCGCGTATAGTGAAAAACCGTGTTGTTTTGTTGGTAAAAAATGTCTAAAAAAGCCCATTTTCATAGTGTAAACCCTAAATATGACCCCAAATAGGCTCCCAAAACACATTTTAAACTCATTAAAACCCACAAATATCATTTTAAACTCATTAGCCTTAAAGAATATTTAAAGGTAAACCCGTATCCGTACTGTACAATTTACACTGAACTCCCGCAGTGCTAGAATGTAAATACTGATGTTACGCCTGTATAGACTGTGCTGTAATTCATGCATGCGCGTTTTGTTTGGTATGTGCTGTTGTTTTCTTTGGTATAAGCAGGTAAATACAGTAATACATTAATTTACAGTAATAAAATTACAGGGCTTTAAGAACAAAACAAAAAACATGGGAACACTCGAGACGCTCCATGGGGGAAATTCTGGACTGGAGCGTCACAGGGCACCAGCCAATATGTACGTGTTCTTATGATATATTTCAAATGTCAGCATTCTATCCATGATTTGTGACGTCACAACAACAAAGCAAATGTTGGACTCACAAATATTTAAATGACAAAGACTTAAAACTTAACAAAATTAAAAAAGAGTTTTGGCACCACTTTTCCAGGAACACTTGGTACTCAGATTTGAACTTGGAACACAAAGTAGAAGACGTGTGGAGGGGCATTTTTTAAGTAAATGGATTTGTTTGCCAGCCAGAACAGACAACAAAAGTGTATTCGATAGAGGCCTTTTATAGCAACTTCATCAATAACGGTGTTTATACTTGGCTTCTTTTATTTCAGAGGACAAGGATAGGTTTGGAGCCCTACACCAGTTTTACTGAATTAAATTATCAGTCTACTATACAGTATTGGCCTTGCTCTTTGAGGATTATTTCACACCCGTTTTTGTCAGCTGCTGTTTATGATGTCTTGTCTTGCAAGAGTGTACTGTTTGTGTGTGTGTGTGTGTGTGTGTGTGTGTGTGTGTGTGTGTGTTTAAATCTAGCACTTTCACTCTCTTTTTGCACTTTACATAGTCCTGCCCTGCCCACACTTAGGTATTCTTGCACTGTATCTGTTTTTGTTGTTTTATTCTTGGAGAAACATTGTTTCATTTCACAGTGTACTGTGGATCTAGTTGAAATGACATTAAACTCTTAACTTGATTAAGTTTGTATGGCTTGCCATGTGAGGTAGCACAAGGTAATAACAGCAAGTTGTTACTGAACTATGCTCATCAGTATCACCTAGGGATGCAAGCACTGAATGGAGACACAGTTAAAACATTTTTTGAGACACAGCTGATTTTTTATAATTATTACTGTTAAGTTCAGTCTTTCTCGAACTTCATTACAACTTGATGCCTAGGACTTAATTGTGACTATTAGACTATACTGCCAAGCAATATTATCCCTTTCCCAGGCATAGTGAAGTAATAAATAATGTATTGGCTTAGACTTCATTTTGATGTGGTAAATACAGACCATCCTATATCACTATTAAAGCAACAATAATTAAAACAATCTGTTTAATTCTAAGGGATAAAACGAGGTTCACAGTTAGGTGAAAATAATTATAACTGGTGTTTTTTTGCATTTAACCACATTCAAACTTTATAAGTGCACTTCAGGGAAAATAACAGATGTAGGATATGGCTGCCTTAAGAATAATAAGAGTTTGTTGGTCAGGTTCTTGAACACTTGTCAGTTTGTTTTGTGTGAGGATTAGGTACACTTAAAGATGGGTCACTTTTATATGATTGTTCTCCCTCAAGTGCACGTTTATGTACAATAAAACATCGGCCTACACTTCTTCATATATGTCAAGAGGAGTGTTTCAAAGAGACAAGCTGCATGAATGCTTTAAGACCTTTCGAAACTTTCTTTTTCTATATTGCTGACAGGAAAAACTCTCTGAAGAATGACTTCCACAGAGTACCTCAGAATGGCCATATTTGACTTGCAGTTTGTTTTTTTGTTTTCAGAAGGCCTGCTGACAGATCCATCTTTCATTTGGAAGACATGATTTAGTCCCAGTGTTCTCAAATTAGAGTTCACACTGAAAGAATGTGAGTATGAGACGTGAGAAATTAAGTTTGCTATTTCTCTGTTTGCAGATGCGCTGCAGTGCCTAGTGTGGAGGAATCCCATCTGACAATCTCCATGCAGATGACCAGTGATGGCCACAGCATCAAACCCAACAGAAGAGTAAGAAGCACATGCCTCAACTCAGTTATTAGATGTTAGAAACAATATTCATAATTTTTCCCTAAGAGCTGTTTACAATTGTGGAGCCATAGTTTTTTTTTTTTTTATCATTTTTTGATTGGGTAATGTAGGCATAGTGATGTGGGCAAATCCTCTGTGTAATCACTGCTGTTATTTACTTGCAGTTCAGTTGATGAAGTGGTGACGGAACACATTTTTAACCCCCTGGAAAGGATCGTTCTGACCTTTTTCCTGGTCACCATTATCGTTATGACTGTACTTGGTAACCTGCTCGTGATGGTGGCTCTTTGTAAAGACAGACAGCTGAGGTAAAATATTTCCTGCCAAAGAAGGAGCTGAAAAGAACAATGCATTGTTTTATCATCTGTCAAGCATTCATGGAAAAACAATTAAGATTGGCAATTAATACATAATCATACTTGACAACTGCATGTTAGTTACGAGATTAGTTCATAACCTTATACACCTATACTGTGTGTCTGTTCGCTGGCTGCTGTTTTTTGTATAAGGTTTTATAGTTTCGTAATTTCTATATGTTGCTGAAGATCATTTTATGAATCTACTATTGTTTAACTATATAGCCTCCTTTACTAACCTGAAAAGTACAAATAGATAAATATTTTTATTGTTGTATTATTGTCATCAAGTCATAATGTAATGTAAACTAAATAATGTAAATGAGATATATTATGCCAGTTGACTCATTTGGAAGTTTAGTCCTCTGAATACAGGTTTAAAATTTAGAAAAAAAATGAATGCAATGGAATCGTGTAATTTAGTTATTCAGAAGGTTCAATTCCAAACTACTGTCACAACTTCAGAAAGAGGTGTAAAAAAAAGCTAGCATAATAATGTAGGACAGCATATATAAGGCTAAAAGACACCTCTATAAGCCACAATGTGACAATCACAATGACAGCTGGCATAAACCTATATGAACATTTATAAAGGTTTATTCCAAGACGTGTCAGTTGTCATAATGGCTGCTATAGCTAATTTTGCTGTAATTTCTCCCCATCCAGTGTCATGATATTTGGTGCTTTTTTAGAATAAGACTTTATAAATATAGATTATTGTTACATATTATATGAGGCTGATCTGTGGAATACATCTTTATAGATCTTTATACAAATTTATGTCAGTTGTTAAAAAAACAAATGTAGGTGTAATGCTGCCCTAAAGTATTTCTAAAAAGAAAAAAGTGATAATGAAAATGGTAATGGAAAATGTATTATTATTTTTGTAATAAAGGTAAAATCATAAAACAGTTTTAAATACTGCTTACTATTATTATTTACAATCCTTTAATAATATTTTTCCTTAGACCATGCTGAATTGTCTTTTTTTTTATCAAACCGTAGGAAAAAGAAGACCAACTACTTCATCGTTTCTTTGGCATTCGCAGACCTTTTGGTTGCTCTTCTAGTGATGCCTTTTGCTGCCATAGAGCTCACAACGGGCCACTGGAGTTACGGAGAAACATTCTGTCTGGTCCGCACCTCACTGGATGTTCTGCTGACCACTGCATCTATACTCCACCTGTGCTGCATCGCCCTGGACAGGTACAAGCATGCAGTACCAGCTGTTAAGCTTATCTGGAGGTTATCTAACATTTTCTCATTGTTATTTATTAGTAGTTTTATGATACTTACCATTTGCTCATAATAATCATTCTGAAATTAATTGCATAAAAGATTCATAAATGTTACACAATCGGTTTCTTAGGTGGTCTAGATTGTGCCATTATTAGCATGGTCTCATTATAACGGTGCAGAGAGCCCACTTTAAAGCCATTGAATTTAATCTGAATGGCTAATACAATGCTCCAAGGTTGCTGTGTACCTGTTTATTAATCAGTCATGATTAGTTTGTGGGTCATGGCTTGTTTTTGAAATGTTCATTAATATTTATTGGGCATTCATCTGCACTTTTATGAAACCGGTTTTAATGCTTTTCTAAGTGTGTAGGTTTGCTCTTTAGCATTAAAGCATTGAGTTTCTGTTGCTCCAAGCATTATAATTTTGCCCCTCTGTATCACAAATGTACTATTATTCGTTTTTTTCTTCATGTCCTGTGCTGTGTCATATATTCAGAAACCTAACCAGAGCTTAGTGTTCTAAAACACTGATTTGTTTGTCTTCAGTTTAAACAGTCTCCTATAATTCACTACCACATCTTGAAAATGTTATATAGTCCAATAGAGTTTACTGAGTCCAATGCTGTATGTACACAAGAGCTAAAAAAAGTGAAGACCTTATATGTCTTCATCTTCAGCCCAGGTTTCCCAGGCTAATAATGTCTAATTTGCAATGTTTTGAATGCTCCCCGAAGCTCTCTGTTCATCTATTAGGATGATGCCACCTCCCATGGCTTTAAAGAGAGCAGCTGTGTCTCTTGTGCTGCACCTGGTCCATATGACAACAACATGCTTTTTTTCTTTCTCTCTCTAACACACACACACACACACACACACACAAACACACGCACACATGCATACACATTTTTCATTTTTGCATTCTCACCTCCTTCACGATTTTATTCATCCCACGATGCCATTCATTTTTCTCTCCACCCCATCGAGCCATGATGCATATCTTTGCTTCAGGCCAGTCAAAAAAATAAGGGCTTATGAAGTGATGCACTTTGATTTTTTGGTATGAAATGGAAAAAGAAAGAGTCAATGTGTGGTCAATCAGTTTTAAGGATATGTTGGTTATATAAAACATGCCGGTTTTTCAACAGAACCCATGAATCACACTTGAGACGATCATTTGAGTTATCGTTCACAGATCTTGTCTTTGGCAGGTACTATGCAATTTGCTGCCAGCCGCTGGTTTACAGGAACAAGATGACACCCATCAGAGTCTCTCTGATGCTGGGGGGATGTTGGGTTATCCCCTCATTCATCTCCTTCCTTCCCATCATGCAGAACTGGAATGCAATTGGCATCGAAGACGTTGTAAGTAAAGGACATAGTGACATGAATTTCTCACTTAGCCAACATGCAACTTACAAAAATAAAGGTTCGATGTACAGTTCTCAGAAAAACTCCATAATCCATGTGTAACTAACATTATGTACAGGCTGATCAAATCAACCATCAACTGAAAGATTCGTAGGGATCCGATGCTATTTCAGTCATGCTATTGCTCCAAAGCACTCACTCTCACTGGAAAATCAATATGAGTCATTGTTATCAATATATTATCAATATGAATCATTGAATCATTACATTTTCACCAACATTTTGATTTTGGAATTATTCTAAACAGTTAGACATTGAAGGCCTAATCTTAAATAGCATACTTCTTGCTTCTGCTACTCTGACAAGTAGGATTGCGTTCATCTGCCACACACTGCGGAGACAATGAGCCACACCATGATCAGACGGGATTTCTCGATTTTGTGGATCCTCCTCTCAATTTAGCAACTGCCACTCCCACCTGCTAGCCAGTTCCCTTCATATAGCACAATGTTAGAATTATATAGAGCTGCCACACTTACAATATAATTAGACAGCTAAAGTAGCTGAATACTAATTGCCCAGTTTACCAGGTACGTGAGGTAAAAACTGCCTGTGATTTTCTAGAATCATGCTGATCTTTAGAGAGAGGGGGGAGGAATTCCTGTCATCACAAAGAGCAGCATGCTCTTGGACATTCAGCAGCCAGATAACCATGGCATTGGATTTAGTTAGTATCTCTTAATGCTAGGGTGCTGGTTTAGTAGATTTGTGCATGAAATGGCCCAAGAATTGAAAATAATCCTTTATTGTTGAACATTACCATAACTGATTATAATCTGTCAAGCCAAAAGTGATACAGGTGAATCTCCATCTTCAGACTGATGCATTTCACATTTCTATTGTAAATTCACACTTAAATGATTTTGATGACTTTACATTTTTGTAATGTTTTGTGATAATTGTCCCATTTGCCAGATTGAGGAGAGGGAGTTCAGCCATGGTACAAACAAGACATCCTGTGTGTTCTTGGTGAACCGGCCCTATGCTCTCATCTGCTCGGCAGTGGCCTTCTACGTGCCCTTAGGGCTGATGATTCTTGCTTACCAGCGCATCTACGTGACTGCCATGGAACATGCCCGTCAGATTGGGACATTGCAGCGTGCTGGATCAGCTCCTGTGTCCTACTACAATCCTGACCACCAGGGCTCGAGCCGCATGAAGATTGAAACTAAGGCTGCCAAGACACTGGCAGTCATCATGGGCTGCTTCTGCCTGTGTTGGGCCCCATTCTTTATCACCAACATTGTGGACCCCTTCATCCAGTATAGTGTGCCCTGGCAGATGTGGACAGCATGGCTATGGCTGGGCTATATTAATTCTGGCTTGAACCCATTCCTCTATGCCTTTCTGAACCGGGCTTTTCGCAGAGCCTTCCTCATGATCCTGTGTTGTGGGGATGAGCGTTATGCCCGGCAGGGAAGCTTTAGCCCCAGCAGACCTTACTCAGCGTCTGTCAACGGCACCTCCATCGCGCTCAGGTACAGTAAGTCCCCCCCTGAACACACTGTTCTTCCAGAAATGAGTTCTGGGAGAAAGGAGATGAAAGATTATCTAACATATGAAAGCCTTATCTTTAAGGGTTAGCCAGGTCATCTTTGCAGGTCTAGCAGAGAAAGACTCCTGCATCCGTTATGTATAGTAGACACTGCAGATCAATGTGGTCATTTTGTGCTTTTATTCATATTCATTTTGACTTTGCCTATGGCAGTACAGATCAAGTGAATGTCCCTCTATTGCTCTGGTTTATAACAACAGCCCCAGCATGCCTGAAAAAAAAATGGTAAAACATTTTGAGCATACGCTCCTTACTTTTAAAGAGGTAGCAATAACACTCAGATGAAGGGCAGCATTCATGAGGCAACATGACATCTGTACAAGTCTTCCATAAATCTACATTAACTACAGGTTTAGTCCAACAAGCAGCACTCATCAAAAAGGTACTTTAATAAGCCAATAGCTTTATGAATGTTACCAAAGTAACATTATCCTTAACCCCCTAACTATTGGCCTGTTCATGCTCATTCCACAATTGTGTTCCTTTGAAGCATTTGTTGCCAGGTTAGAGAAGCATTACAAAATTTGCGCAAAAACCTCATTCAACAAAATAAGAAATTGTACCACACTTTCATTTAATTGTACCGGCATAACACTGAATTTCCAGTTGAAAGTGTTATGTTAAAAAACTGTACTATATTGTTCCAATTGACCAACTAGGCTTGTTGTGAATGACAACAAATTTGCAACCATGGTAACATAAATTGAACTGCACAAAAATGACATTTTATCTGTCAAAACAGTTTAAATGTTTACACACATATGACATCAACAACAATGAATTGAACACTGAATTTAGGTATTCAGACCAAGTAAATTCATAGTAATTAATTGATAAGAAGTAGAGATAGCAAATTTTGCAATTTTCTGTTCTAACCTTGTGGATCAGTCAGTACAGATACCAATCTAGCACTTTTGTCTTTAAAAGTAAGCTATCATGCTCCAGCAACTCAAACACTCAACTACTTGACAGGAAGACATTTCCAGTCTAGCATTTCCTGGTGGTATTGGCCTGAAACCAGTTTCAGTCATTACTGATATGCTACCTTAAGAAGGCTTTACAATAACAATACAGAATAACAAGGTTAAGTCCTTGATGAAAATGCAAAAATGGTAAGACTCAGGCCTGTGTGGGACTGTCTGAGACATAATTAGCCTGGATCAAACTGGGAATTTTTGAACCAGGCAGAATTGTCTCAGAGGGGTGGTGTACTGGAATTAGTGTCCATATACCCAGCTGTTTTTTTCTCCTCACATTGTTTTAGTTGCTGTAATGAAACATTACTACAATGATTTGGAGGAGTAGAGCTGGGCTATATGACATCATGGTGGCTCTTTATGGGTGTGACTCTGGAGTTTTCCTCTCTCCAGAGCTTTATGTGCCATGTAAAACAGTACAGACATTTTAAAAGCCTAACTGTTTATTTTCCCTGTCTTTTATTTGTGCATTTATTTTACTTGTATGTAAATTTTCCCTTCCAAACAATCTCTCGTTTGATGTTGTGACCTTTCCTTCTGCCCTGATTAGACCTATTATATCAGTTGTGCTGCCCTTCGTGGTTTGAAACCTCCTTTAACCAGAAAAGCTTTATGTGCCATTACAGTGGGTGGGTCTTTATGGTTTGTTTTTGCACGATTATTGCTTGTGGGTATTTCCCACATTTTATTGTTATTATGTTTTTCTTCACATTTTGTTGGTCTGTGGCATTTTTTCAATCTTTATATTTATTGGAATCACTTTTATTCAGAGTTTGTTGCATCATGGCATTTATAGGGTACAACACGAGTTATAGAAGAATGTAATTCAGGAAGCACAAAGACAAATATTATTAGAAACACCATGTTGTGTGTTTAAAAGAGTATGAGACACATAGCAGATGTGGCAGATTTTTTGGTAATGAATTTAATTACAGAAACGAGAATAGGAGCTGTCTGTAAGACATTCCAAACTGTGTGTTAATGTCTGCTGTAATACTACTGATGTTTTTAACAGGAAAGTTGCATTAATTCATGTTCTTTTTATATGAGAGCAGTATTCACTGGTGTTTTTGTATATTCATCTCCAGCATTTAAGTAGATCTTTTCTTTGAAGATTAGGCTTCTGCTGAAATACATCACCTAGCATAATTAGCACTGATAAAATCTCTTGTCATTTGAATGAGAAACAGACCAACTTATAGTCAAAGGTGAATCGCACTGTTCTTTTATGTAGCTGTACAACTGAACCCTTTCCACTTTGGTAATATATTTTATATATTTTTATATATGAAAAGAAAAACTCATACACACACACACACACGTATATATATATATATACATATAAAGACAGACATACACCTAACCCCCTTTAGTCTCAGATTTGTCTGTGTCTCATACAGACTTAAGCCTATTATAAGAATGGGTATCAGGCCAATATCAGCAGAAAATGGGAGGAAAAAAACAACCTGCAACAGCACACACTTATACCATGTGACATCAGGTTAGCTGTGTATTACTTCCTGTGGCGTAGTTGAGTGATTCAGTAGCTGGAGCATGATAGCCTACTTTTAAAGACAATAGTACTGGATTGGTATTGGTTTAGAACAGGGGTGCCCAACCAGTCGATCGCGTTCGACCAGGTGAACGCAGAGTAATTCTTAATCAGTCGTGAAGTGCGTCGCAAACATACGTGTGCATGCGCTCCCATTTTCAGTGAGCAGACATGTCAGAAGCCAAAATATTTATTCAGAGTGGGAAGATTTATTTAGTTGTTTACTCAAATTCGAAGTCCATATGTCTTATATGCAATGCAAGAGTGGCTTTACCGAAGAAGGGTAAGTTGGAGTGGCACTTCAAACGATGTACAAAAACTACAAGACTGAGTTTTCTGCTAAAACAGCCATACACAGCCAAAAAGTGCGAGACCTGAAACATCAGCAGAACAGCAGTCAGTTTTTACCAAGCCCAACACCAAAAGCAAGGCTGCAACGATAGCATTATATAAATTACGTTCTTGCTAAACACAAGAAATCTTTTAAGGATGGTGAAGTTGTTAAAGAAGCATTTGTAGAGGCCGCAGATGCACTCTTCGCTGGCTATAAAAATAAAACGGAGATCATAGACGCAATTAAGGGCATGTGGTTATCTTAGAGTACCGTTACATGAAGATGTGAGGGAATGGTAGAGGATGTTGAGGAGCAACTGAAAAAAGACATTGACACATGTGAGTGTTTTTCTCTCCAGTTTGATGAGTTGACTGATATGATGGGTGTGGAAAAGCTTTGTGTGTTTATCAGAATAGTTGTTCCTGTGTTCCAGCAATGGTTGTCTGCATTAGTGGGTTCATTGCATTGTGCAAAGAATGTGAACATTTCCCAGGCCTCCTTAATTATCATTGTATAATTCACCAGCAAGCATTGTGTGGCAAAATGTTAAACATGAAAGAAGTGATGGATGTTGCCATAAAGATTTTGTGTTCAGTTCAGGCCACAGAGGAGTCTACAGAGGAGGTTATTCGTTGCTCACTTGGAGGAGACAGGCGCAGAATGCATAGATGTGCTGCTGTGCACAGATGTTAGATGGCTAAGCAGAGGTAGATTCATGCTGCCGTTTATTGCTGCATGAAATAAAAGATTTCCTGAAACTTTCCAAACATGCAGAATATGCACAGCGTGAGAACAACCAGTGGTTTTGGATTTAGCTTTCCTGACAGATCTTACTGAACTTCTCAATGAGCTTAATTTAAGGTTGCAGGATAAGGATAAGCATATAATCAACATGGTCAGCTCAGTGAACACATTTAAAAGCTAAAACTGCTGTCTGGTACTGTGCAACGCTGGGACCTGCGTAACTTTCCTCACATGCAGGCAGAACTTCAGCATCAGGGTAAAGACTCTGAGCAGCTTGTCTGTTCATGTTATGCGGAGCTAGTTCAGAACATCTTGTCAGAATCTGAAGCACTTTACTGACTGCATCCATCTAACCTATTGCTACCTGTGTTTTCCATTTGGTGCCAATATTGATGTGGATTTCATTGTTTCGATAGCAGTAGCACTGTTCCACTTGGATCGCTCTGCTGTTGAGAATGAGATTATCACACTGCAAAATGACACTGAAATGAAATCCAGGGCAACACCTGGCATGAATGGAGAGTTCTGGAACTCACTTCTGGAACAAAAGTATTCCAACCTCAGAAAGTGTGCTTTGAACTTGACTGTACTTTTTGGATCAACCTATTTGTGCGAGTCTGCTTTCTTTTACATGAAAATCATCAAGTCAAAGCACAGGTCCACAGTGACAGATGAGCATCTTCTGTCCTGCCTAAGACTTGCAACAAACCCCTACTGCCCTGACTATGAGCAACTAGCTGCATTATCCCAGTGACTGCGGTCCCACTAAGGTAGAGAAATACATTTATTTACACTTTTCCAATTTGGAGCATTACCTGGATTTGTCTGGGTTTGCTGTATGCATGTTAACCATCTAGAAAGGCAATAGCTACAGTAATAATAGAGTAATAGCGAAAGAGTATTAGCTATGGCTCCCTATTTGAACTGGTAGATCTAGGCACACTGGCCACCTGAAAAGTAGATCTTGAGTTAAAAAAGGTTGGGCACCCCTGGTTTAAACTAATCTTCAAGGTTTCAGTATTGGTGTAACTTGCTCCTAAATACATTTCTTGTTTTTTGTTACTGTTGTTATGGTTGGAAAAGGTTTACAAACACACTTGCACATACATACACACATATGCACAGACATATATACACATTAATGTATCAAATTACTTGTTTAATTGAGTTTCTACATGACAATTAGTATACAGCCTCTTTGAACTTTGATCATATTGAAAAATCTGTTTATACAATTTTATCATTTCATTTCAAACATTTGTACATATATTGAACATATATGTAATACCTGATATAATTAACATATACATATTCGTTTCTCTGCATCATTTGTTAGCATTCTTTATCCTGTTCATCAATTGCCCCGCAGGTGGAATGCTAGTGTGTGTGTGTGTGTGTGTGTGTGTGTGTGTGTGTGTGTGTGTGTGTGTAGCACTGAG
>JBBPCY010000023.1:10099267-10123333 GCA_037974405.1 Brachyalestes nurse | reverse complement strand
GAGTAAAGTTTTTAAACATTGCAAATCATACCTTTCAGATGTTGTTATTGATGAGCTCAGCAATTACAGCAAGATATTTAAAAACTCCAGCAGCATGTGTGCGATTGATCCACCCACATATTCCACTTAATGCCTAAAAAAAGATCATGGTATTCCACTCATGCCTAATAAAAAAAGGCTGTGGTTGACTCTAAAGGGGGAGTGGTGGATGGGGCTGGGATTGGTGGGTTGATGGCCAAAAGAAGAGGCAGAATGTGAGATGGTACCTGAGTATTTCTTTCTTTGCATCACCTCTAATCATCACACTCAAAATAAAGTCAAAATCTGATCACTGATAAAGCACTGAAGGCGATCTGAAACTGACTGTGCAGCATCAGATGAGCTATCTTCTATGTATGATAGGCTCTTTATTAAACACACACACACACACACACACACACACATACATGTCCTCTACCCTCAAAGTAATACATACGCAATGGTGGCTCTGATAAAACAATCACTAAGTATACACACAGGGTAGGTGTACCTATTAAAGTGGGCTGTCAGTCTCCATAAAAAAAGTATTAAGTAAGAACAACAGTACTGGCTGCAAACATGTAACAGGCTGCAACAACTGCTTAAAATTACCTGATGTTTTACACGTTTATTGGTAGTCAAGAAGGTTTGTTGTTTATTGTCATTTCAGCCATATACACAGTACACAGTGAAATAAAACAACATTCCTCCAGGACCACAGTGCAACACAAGAGCAAAAACAGAAACACCCCATGATTACATAAGTGCATACTGGACAAAATAAACAGAGTGCAAGGAGCACAAGACAGAGAGAGTACAAGAAAAATACAAAAGCAATAAAACAAGACAACATACAGTGTATGAGGGCCAGATGAAGGGTGTTGGTGATGAGATCATCTGCTGAGAGGTTGGGACATTATGCAAACTGCAGGGGGGGTCAGTGATGGGTTCAGCTGTGATTTAATGTGCCTCATGACAACCCTCTCAAAGCACTTCATGATGATAGTGGTGAATGTGAATGTGATAGAGCGGTTATCATTAAAGCAGGACACTAAGGACTTTTTTTGACACATAGATGATCTGAAGCACAGTATTGTCTGGTCTGGCAGCCTTTTATTGGTAAATGCTGAGTACAGTCCTCTCACATCAGAAATGAGCAGACAGAGTACCTGTTCATTGGGGATGGAATGGTCTTAACCACCGCCATGTTGTTTTGTGCCTCAGTTTGCGCATTGAAGTCATTCAGGGCATCTGGAAGGGAGGTCTCACCATCACAAGCAGGCAAAGTCCTGCAGTTGATGATGGCCTGGATCTCCTGCCCCCAGGAGGGTCCAGGAAGTGGCCATGGAAATTCTGTGCATATGTGCACTTGACTGCTCTGATGGCCTAGGAAAGGTTGGCCCTTGCTGTTCATAGGGCTGCCTTATCACCTGATCTGAAAACAGTGTTTTGGGTTCTCAGTAGCATGCACCTATGCAGTCATCCACAGTGGTCAGGGTGTGTGGTGATGTCTTGGAGACAGTAACATCATTGATGCACTTGGTGCTGTAGTCACCGTTGCTGTGTACTCCTCCAGCCTCTCTAAACACGTGCCAATCAGTGCGGGTAAAATAGTCCTGAAGAGCAGAAATGGCACCTGGGGCCAGGTTTTCATCTGCTTCAGAACAGGCTTGGCACAGCTGACAAGCAGTTTCTATGTTGCTATTAGCTTTACAGAGATGATGTCTGAGTAGCTGAGGTGGGGTTGGGGCTTAGTGTGGTACGCACCAGCATTGTTTGTGTAAACACAGTCCAGCACGTTCCCCCAGTTGCAAAGTCCACATACTTATTGATTTCAAGGAGAGCTGACTTGAGATTTGCATTGTTGAAATATCTGATGGCTATAAAAAGTCAATTTGAGTGTGAGTTTTCGAGCTCATTGATGGCTCTGTGAAGTTTGGCCAGTGCCTTGCTTACATTAGTGATGGGTGGGATGTACACTCCAACTATGAGCACAGTGATGAATTCATGAGGTAAATAAAATGGTCTACAGCTAACAGTCACAAACTGATGAGCAATAACTTAAGACCAGCACAGTGTTCGTTCACCATTCACTGAACTACCTAGCTTGAGTTCAGAGATCGAACAACAGGAGAAAAGCAAGCCAGTGTGATGCTCCGGGTAATGTTCTACTGGGAAACTTTGGGTTCTGGCATTTATGTGGATGTTACTATAACACATACCAGCTGCCAAAACATTGTTGCTATACACCCCTTTAGCGTAGCAATATTCCATGATAGCAGTGGTCTCTCTAGCAGGATAATGAACCCTGCCACATAGCAAATATTGTTCAGGAATGGTTTGAGAAACATGACAACATGAGTTTTGGTTTGGCCTCCAAATTCTCTGATCTCAATCTGTGGCATGTGCTTGAAAAACTAGTTTGATCCATGCAGACCCTACTTTCCAACGTCTAGGACATCAAGGATCTGCTGCTAACATCTGAATGCCAGATACCACAGCACACCTTCAGAGGTCTTGTGGAGTCCAAGCCTCGATGGGTCAAAACTTTTATTGTGGCATATGCGGGACCTACACAATAGGCATGTGGTATTAATGTTATGACTGATAAGTGTATGTTTCTATTAAATTCTGAGAAACTGTTGCTTTGTAGCATCATGTACTGCTTACATACAATGAGGTTTAAACAGTTACTATGTACTACTTCATAACTTGTGATTACTATTATCTATTAAATAAATGCTGTCCTGTAAAATAAAGTTTTACCAGTAATCTAGGGAGACTAATTTAGGAATGTTCAGACAAAGGCTTTTTTTTTAGATTTGGGGTATGTGATTAGTGAAAGCAAACATGCTCTCATGATTAGGTAGATGTGCCTGGCAAAGCTTTACATCTGCAAGAGGAACTTTGGACTTGCAGCTCCAACGAGGGTACTTATTGGTTTAAGCAGAAGACTGTGCAGTGTGTTTATGCCAAGAATGAGTAATGTAGGATTAGGGCCAAAAAATGTGTTCTTGAGATTGCTTGAACACTTTTTTACATTGATGTATGATAGTCCCTGAGATAATAGTTAAAAAAGCTTGATTTAACAAACCTCACAATTACTAAAAGGATTAGAGGCCAATCCGAACAAAGAGGTTTCACTGAGGACTGGATAGTCTAGCTCTGTTCATTTAGTGTGCGGTATGTCTAACATTCTTAATGAAACTCCATAGTTTACTTAGGAGCTTAGATAAATAGGACTGCATGACTCCAGTGGGGTGGGTAGATTATATCTGACATCATGTAGACGTATGGTACCTGAAACAGGACATGGTGAAGTGTTAAAGTGTTTTATGATGCTTTTTTAGATTAGGGACATTGTTATTATGGCTTGCCATAAAGATGTCCTGTTAGGTCTGGTTTGTCTGGTTAAAGGTTCAACTGCTGGAGGGTTATCTCAATCATAATGCGCTTTCTCTCAGCAGGGGCAGATATATTAACTCACAGTAGATAAACAGTAGTGAACAAAATTTGACCTTTATGCATCTTGACATATGCTAGCAAGAGTACCTCATTATAGTATTATAGTATCAACTAGTAGTATTATGTTGACTGACTGATGAGTGCTAAAAGAATTAGCTTTATCATTGAAATACAAGACATTATGCACTTATTTCTATTTTTCTCAGTCTCAAATCCACAGAGCTACTACAATGGCCTTCTTTAGGAATATCTGTCATGTTTTCTAGCAAATCATAACAATACAAATGTAAAAACACAAGTATGATTTATCTGGAAGTGCAGTGGACAAAATTAAATTAGAATACACCTGTAAGGACAACTTTTAAATCCATTCTATTTAGCATCCACTTAAAGAAAAGAGCATGTCGTGCTTACCACTTGAACAACTCACAATTTCACAACTATTCAAGCTGACAAATATCACTGGATACACCACACTGCTAATGCTTCTCACTCTGGGGGCTTGTCAGATGGACAGGCCCTGTGGAAGATCATTTAGGTGGGATAATCTTCAGGGTGAAATCTGACTGAAACAAGTAGAGCCATCAGACTCAATTAGATACCAGTATATTCATTTCCAAAGTGGACATCCCTGTGAAACTTTCAGGCGTCATACAAAAACTACACCAGCCCACAAAAAATAAGTTTCTGTATTTGTGATAACACATTACTGTGAACTAAGAACAGCTCCCAGTGTCTGAATAGTTAATTATCCTGAAATGTTGATGTAAGCTGTTAACTGTAAGCATATGTAAAGTGGTCTGCCTCTTGGTTAATTGTTAAAGCCACAAAGACCTGGGTTTTGTGTTGATTGTTCATATCAGCTGGAACTGTAGAGTCATATATTTTAGAGTAATTTTTGCATTATGTTCTGTTGGATACGTCCACTGGGCTCTCTTGGCCTTGCGGTATCACAACAAAAGGCTTTTAATGTAGGCAGTATATCACCGGCCTTTCTGAAACGTCATCTCTTGAAGGCTCTAAATTTGTAGTTTGTTAAGCGTGTATTGTTTCTAATTCTTTACTTATTGTTACAATATTTGTAACATATTTTGCTGTTTTCAGGGCATTTCTGCTTATTGTTTTTATGCATTTTTGCTTTTACAAGGTATTAGACATGCAGTTGTACATTTTTCTGTAATTCTGTTGCTAAACTATTGGCAGTGTGTTGCAGCATAGCAGCTATAAAGAGTCCCATTGAAGGTGCTGGCTCAATATGAAGCTTGCGAGTGTAATTCTCTTATTGCAAGGCACATTCAACATTGCCCTTCTTTAACATGTTCTCTGTTTGCTAGCAAAACAAGACAGTTTCGGCTTCCAGTTTTCACTTGGTGTTCATACTAATAAGAAATATGCAAGTGGAAGCTTAGATAAGTGGTTTGTTCTAATGAACTGCATTGCTACAGCAGCCTTTTCTGAAGCTCTTATAAATCTTGTGTGTTTATGTTACCATAGAAAAATAGTGATTAATGTGTTAACAGTCTATTCTGGCTTTTTCAGTGGACATATAATGTTGAAAACTAAATGAGATTTTCAGGATATGTTACATGGATAGAATGTTCAAATAATAGATTCTTCAAATTCTTCATATTGAAAGATATGAAAAATTCAGTTTCTTCACTGAGTGCCACTGTGCTGGATTATGAACAGCTGTTTTGTAACATAAAGCTCTGTCATGTTAAGAGTGCTCCATTCATAATTGGATTCAATCATCAACTTGTGTTACTATGAAAACTACTATCTGTTTTAGCCTACTAAACAGATAGTTTAGCCTTGAGATACTGACACATAAGGTTTAGGTTTTATACATTTAAACATTAATTTCACAAAAGTGTAGTTTTAGCAAACTGATCTCAGTAACTATATAACAGTTGCTATTTAATTCAAAAGGAGATTTCATTTTAACTTTCAATCAACTCCAGTTAGTAAATTAATTAATGAATTTACAAGAGTTACCTAGATCTGTGACGGAAGGAGAAAAACCTACACCGATAGGCTTCTACAGTTTAAAAGGTTAGCAAATTGTCAGTCAGTATCTAATTGGTAGACGGCTGTTGATCTTCTTCCGAAGTGTAATGTGTAAGAATGTCCTACAAACAGGATCATTTTAAAATCAGATTTGCTATTGCACATTATTACAGCACTTTGGAAGGGTGCTTTTGAGTTGGTGGCTGAGTGGGTAAGTGTGTTTGTGAAAGTGACACCATGCATTGGCAGTTTGTTCAGATGGTCTGGACAGCTAAATAATAAAATAGTATTAATAAAAAAAGTTTAACAGCTTTGGTGTTGTAATAAACATTAGAATGAGCGTTTGTTCTAATTCATGAGGTGTTGCACTATCTTGGACAAAACTCCAGTCTCAAATTTCAGCAGCCAAATGTCATGGGTTTGATATTATATGGCTATGTTGCTTTTGCTGTATACTGTCACGTAAAATGAAGCACTGTGATTCAGTGATCCAGAGGGTAGGATGAATCTGCCTGCTTTGAGGGCCTGAGAGTGGTGAACTGCAGATGAATGATATCTGATCTTGGCAAGCAGAATTGGAAAGGTATCCTCTTTAATCTCCCAAAGATGATGTTTCCATTTTTGGTCAGAACTGGGACCAGTCTATTCTCTGGAACAATAAATCCAGCTTTTCAAGGGTAATGCCACGTCACATAAATTCTGGTCATAACATTAATTAAAAGAGCTCAGTGTGAATGTCCCTTTTATCAATTCCTTTGACTGCACATGATCAGGAAGTTACGGGAAAATTTCAGATTTTGTTTGTTTTGAATGGATCAGAAGAAGATGTGAGTCATCCTGTTTAGAGCCTTAGACCTGTTTTTTTCACTTTTAAAACACACTTTATATCATCACTGTAATTTTGTTAAATTAACACTCAGATGTAATTTAGATCAAATCCCTTCTCCTTTTTAACCAATCAGTGCTACCCACCGCACATGGCATGGAAGTGTGCTGGGGTTTGTTTACACTCCTGAATCGAGTTTGCAAATGGCAATATCTCATTTACATACTAGTGCATAACTATGAAAACCCATTAGGGCTTGCTGAAGAATAAAAAAACTGATCGTGCTAAGAAACACCAGAAAATATAGCTTTGAATGTTTTTGCTGTTTTATTGCTTTGTAATGAGTAATGACATAGAGCTCCATAATCCGTGCTTCACTGCCAGCAAATGGCAAACTTTTGTACACATGTCATCTACAATAACCCAGGAGCCTTTATACATATGGGTCTAAAAATACTTTCAAATTTGTCAGGCATCATTTTTAGAACATTTAGGTGAAACAAGGATTTACACAGGTTAGTATATATTATTCACTATTCTATCAGTACTTGTGTAACTGCTTTTGGCTGAGAAAGGGCTATCCTTTTCTGGATGCGTACAGATTACACAAATATATGAGAACTTTGGTTCAGAAATCAAAGCCATATCCTCCAGGGATTACACCTGTTTATCACAGAGGTCTGGGATGTTTTTAAATGATCATGCTATTTGGCTGTGGTTTGATTTGATTTGTATATCGAAATAAGATTTTTAAAGGTTTATTTGGGTTTGATATGACTGTGCAAATTCGTAAGGCCCCTGCATATTTTTGGCCACCCATATTTCCTGGTTCATCTCTAGCTCTGGACAGCTACAGCCTGTGTGGTCAGATAAGTCACCAAAAGATGAAGGTCTAAAAATACTGTTGAACTGTTCTTTGTACAAATAGATCAAATTGACATTTTGTAGATTTTTAGATTATAAACGCTTAGCCATTTGCCATGCCTTGTCTGAAGATGTTCTGCTTGAAGAGACTGAATGGCAGAGGTCACTGTATTCTCTCGGCTTTGCTAAATCTGTTGATTGGCAGGTGGGGCATATAGTGCAGAACCCAGCGCTCTAAACACTGTCAGCAGGAAGAGTTAATAAGTGTCTTGTTAGAGCACAGAAGTCTGAATGCATACATCAATATAGGTTTTATTTTTACAGAAAATGAAACTCCCTAATCCCCTTTATATTGTGTGAATATTTCATAATGAATGACCAGTTAAAGTGGTCTAGCATCAACTCCTATTACACTCTCATACATTAAAGAGCCTATATCAATAAAACAAACATTTTTTAAAATATGAGTTCAGTATTAGGTGCCATTTTACTCAGTATATATAGTCTAAACATGGAAATTAGGTTGGCCCATTATTAAATGAAATGTTTTTGTATGTTCACATATGCAGTACATATACTAACCCTTTGACTATCCGTGCTGTACAATTTGATTCAGTGGTCGCAAAAAAACAACCTGAATTCTGCATGTATATAATCAATAATAAAAATATGAGTCACCTTAAGTTGATGCATATTTCAGATCATTCTGATCCATCATGACAAAAACATGACAGACATTGTTCCATTATTGTAATGGGAAAAAATAAGGAACAGGAGCTATTTAAGGTACAGGCACATTGCCTTTTACATAAAAAGCCCATGGGGACGGTAAAAAGTGTCATTTTTGTCAATGATATACAGACATAGATGGCTCTCAGAGACTAATTGCAGCTCTTAAGCTTAATGGCTTTAAAAGCCCGAGCTTGTCCTGATGTCAGCAGATGTTTCTTATTTCTGGTGGAGTTGATACCTGTGTGAGCGCTAATTGCTCCAAGGCCACACAGCAGTGGAGGGCACATGGACTTCATTCAAGTGCTACTCTGAAGGCATTATGTCTCTTTGAATTTTTGCCTGTTTGGTCTTTATTTCGTACAGTGGACCAGTTTAATTCCTATTAATATCAAGTTTAGTCCATGCTATAACTGTCAATATACATCACTATCTAGTAGCAATATAGTGAACCAAGCTCAAAACTAACCTTATTTAGACTTTAACTAACTGTTCATATGTATAAAGTCTTAGTTTTTAACGCCACTTTAGACTTTTTGGACACTGACTTTGCCTTGGACTCAAGGTCAGAAATGTGATCTGGACACTAAGACCTGTTGTTGAAAGACTATGTTTGTTTTAAGCAATAGGCTTGAAGCCTGAGGCAAGAAATGGGCTGTCCTTTTTGGTGAATGTGTCTCCAAACACATAAGTCGTGAGAATCTGTTTTGACATATGGGGTGTATTACTGGACATTATGAGTATAATGTACCTCATAAAAGAGGGAACAGAGCTGAACTGGATTACTGATCTTATCGAGTCTTATAGTAAAGGTTCGTGTGAACGGCTTGAAAAATGCCTTCTATAAATGCTTGCCGAGTCAGAGGCACCATGAAAGCTTTTCTTTTCTAAGGGACAGTGCCATTATGTGACATCATCTATAATGTCTTTATTGGTTTTATTAATATTCATATGTTTATTAGAGTGGATATTTCACATAACCACTGAACTATCTGAACATCTGGTTTGTTAACTTGGTATTATAGAACACCTACTGTGGTATGTTTCATCTAGTGCCAACAACCTGCTCCTCTTTGAGCTTTAAACCTGCATAGTGGTTGTTTATTCTGCTCAGGCTATGCTAAGCTCTTCTGAGAACCCCGTAATTCAATTCCGCAAACTACATTTCTGAGAATATGCAATATCAATGTTAGTTATACTCAACAGGTGTAGTCCATCCTATAGGTAATGCCTACATGCATTTTGGTTCCCACTTATTACTCAAACCTCCATCTGTCAGGATAGTCAAAACTGTGTTTTGATGATATTGTGTTTTAGATTCTTTGCAGCCATGGGTGCCAGAACCATTATAGCATGGGACATGCCCCCCCCACACTTTTCAAACTTATTTGATTCACCCACCCCGGTCCCCACCCAACGACCGAGACTTTACGGACACACCGTATGAGTGGGATGTCGCAGTGTGCTCTCCTGAAGTTTCAACCATCTCTCGCCGCATTGTTGTTCCATTGATCAAAAATACCATGTCATCAGAGTACTTGATGTGGTTTAAATTGTGGATTGGTTCATTGTTATTGTGAGGTGTTTAAACTCTCATGCCGGGGGTCCAGTTACAAGCCTCTCACAGCACTTTGTGATGATTGGTGTGAGTGCGACAGGGCGGAAATCACTGATACAGGACACTGTAAACTACTTTGGCACATGGAAGTGGTCATGGATTTTCTGAGCATGGCCTGAGATCAGTTGACCCTCCTGTTGAGATCAGTTGACCCTCCTGACGGTAGTGTTCTCAGCAGGCCATGTATATCTACAGTCATCCATGGCTTCCGGTTGGGGCTAGAGCTTAGATCGGACCGAAAAAAGTTAATCCCGACCCTACCCGAGCCCGTGCACCTTGTGTCCGAGCCCAGCCCAGCCCGACACATTAACTGTAATTGTTGGCCCGAGCCCGATTTAAACCCGACAATTTTTAATACGTGGGCCATTATAACACACATTCTCAACTGAGGGTGCATTCGTAAACTGACACTCCGAGTGCTCCGAGCACACTCTGGTCCTCCAAAATGCTTGATCACAGCCCGGATAGTAGCAGGTAATATCCCACGGTGCGTGTCGGGCCGGGCTCGGGCCAGGCTAGGGTTCAGGCAGAGAATCGAACCTCTAGTTGGGGCATGAAGTTATGGTCTTGGAGACAGTAACGTCAGTAATGATGGACTTGTCAAAGTTACCAGTCCCCGACATTGTGTACTCCTCCAGAGCCAACATAGGTAGCCATCTCCCTAAACCTATGCCTGTCAATAAAGAGTCTTAAAGAGCAGAGAAGGCTCCTGGGAGCCAGGTTTTAATTTGCTTTAGATCAGGCTTGCTACATCTGATGAGCTGTCTGTATAGTAGGATCAGCACAACAGAAATGTGGTCAGAATAGCCAAGGTGGGGGCGGGGCTCAGCATGGTACGCACCAGTGACAGTGTAAACACAGTCCAGCACATGGTCTATATCTAACAGTCATAAACTCCAGTCGTGATGAGCAGTTATTAGAGACCAGCACAGTTTTCATACACCATTCAGTGTTGGGTTTTACCGCATAGTGCTACATTTCTGTCTGAGCAGAATGTTATTAAGATGCTAATTTGAATTTCACTGAGGTATGTCTCCATGAAAAAAAAACCCAGCAGTTTCTGGACACATGCTTGGTAGTCCACTATATTGTCCAGTTAGGAAACATTCACCAGATAGCTAGCCAGCTAGCATAGCATGGATCAGCTAGCCCGCTAGCTACACTTCTACTTTCTCCTGCACCCCTTCTGATGTTCCCTTCCCCAGCCAGCAATGGTAGGTAGCGCCACAGTCTGACAGACGTGAAACAACCTGAAGCCATGTAGCTTTGCCAGCAGTCCATCCTCAAGGTTATTTCCATTTGGATTTCTTACTTGTAACAGGGTCTGGCATCTGGTACACATGTAAGCAAAGATTTAGTATGCAAACAGACTGAAACTACATTTTTGCACCAAAGTCTTAGACCCAAAGAGGTGAATATGACTTTCTGAGTCATGACACATTTTATAATTATGATTTATTTTTCCAACATGTTAAACTCAGCAAATAAAGAATAAAACTGCACTTATATTTGCAGAAAATTTTACATTTAAGTGAGCTCCTTACAAAGAGTATTTACTTTCACAAAACCAGCAAGACATGCAATTTGACTGAGGGATTCAAACATTTGCATATGACTATATGTCTGTGTGATTGCTCTGGACGTTTGACAAGGACTTGGTCAGTTTGCGCAGAGGAGGAAGAGAAAAAGAGGTGAAAGTAAGTTGAGAAATGTGAATGTCAAGAAGAACTGAGTGTGTTTGCGGCTTCTTTAGCAGCCAGGCTGAAAATTCCACAGTCATGCACTACCAAAACGCAGCAAAGCTTTCTACAAGACAAATTCACACAAGTCAGTCACTTCCACCAGCATGCTCTAGTCTATTAAACATTCACTCTAGATTTAACATTGCCAAATTGCTATTATGTGGTGTTCTAATAAAATAAAGAATATGCACCAGAGACTTTTTTATATAAAGTGAGGAAACTTCATAAGTGCAAAGTATACTACACTACTACCAACAAAGCTTGCTAAATCTTTTTGGATTTTTAGGGGGCAAGGGGGGTTCTTTACCCTCCTATGGAGTTACTTTACGTTTTTAAAAGGCTCTTCACACTCAGAAGTGGTTGCTCTGTAGCATTGCTTTTCTTGATACTTGTTTTGCAGACTGGATAATGCAGAATCTGTTGCTGTAGTTATTATAAGAGAAGACTGTGCCAAGTTTGACTGTCTGAAGCTCTACAGTGTGTGTCAAAGGTCTGCTGAGGTTCAGCAGCGAGCGCTGAGATATTACACACGACGTGATACTTTTAGAGTTTCTACACCACATTCTGCTGCTCCATGACTGATGATGTTTTAGTATCAGGTTCCTTCAGTAATTCAGCTGGGCTTAACTTCCAGACTGCCGTATGAAATTTAAGTCCACTATAAAGCTGTTACAATACTATAACTCTTAAGGAAGTCCCTGGAATTAACCTCTGCCTGTGAAGAGAAAAAGCCAGAATGGATCAAAAGCAATAGCGTGAAGATTACTTTCATGTGGGGTGCAGAAAGCCTGTGTCTCGGACAGAGCATGTTTCTGTATCTCTTTTGCATTGAATGCTTTGTTTGAATATTGTAACCCTCTATACTAGTCTTTTTGTCTGGACTTTTCAGCAGCAGTATCACTAGGTCCTCTCCTCCAAACAGGCACAGAAACTAAGGCAGGAAGTGGAGTGTTCCATCAAGAATGATGGCAAAAAGTCTGTGAACCCTCTTGCATAATGTTTTTCCTGAACTAGGATAAACTGTGTTTAATGGTTTTGGATCGAATTCAGGAGCTTCAGTTGAGACGATTCTGCTTCGGAATGTTATCTCTGAATCATCTGTTATGCTGTCTGTGTGGCTTTATTACATTCAAATACGTTAGAAATAATCTGGATTCCAAATAAAAAAAATGTAACTAATTTCACAAGAGGATCTTGAATAGGGTCAGATTTATTTTCATCATCTGGCAGCACTTTCTGCTGCTTTTGGGTTACTGAAGGGGAAAAAGAAAGTTTCTAGTCAAAGAAGCAAATGTGAAGTAGAGCAAAGAAAAGCAGATGTGTTGATGAAACTGATAAGAAGCAGCATACACATCTCTCTGGCCAAATTTAGATTACTTTTTTCAGATTATCCTTGTATGTACATTTTGTCTCGCCAGATTAACCTTAACTTCTGGGCTCCCAAGTGGCACAACTGTCTAAGCTAGGGGTGCTCACCTCTGTTCCTGGAGGACTTAAACACACCTGGTTCAATTTGCCTGCTATTTGCCAGGTTTAGTGAGTGTGATTGACAAGGAACACTACCCAGCTGTGCTTGACCTCTCTAGTCTAAGCATTGGCCCTATTATCACGACATTGCGTGATCCCACTCCCAGGAGTGATCTGTGATTGGAAGTCCCAGAGAGCAAAGCCAGTTATGCTCTCTTGCCTTTAACCCATCACCCAGCATTATGCTAGCCAGTGCAGGTGTCAGTCATTACTCTCTTCCAAACTAGATATGCTGTCCAATGACTTTACATTACCAGGTATTCAAGGAAGCATCTGTTTGCCTTGCTTATGTTTTTTGAAAATAAGGTATAACATAAGCATATATTGTAAGAATGTTTTTAGAGATGGTTACTGTCTTAGCATGTAGTACAGTACAGTAACTGTAAAGCAGTGGTCTGGGAAGGGTTAAGTACTGGTGTTAACTAATACAACTGAGTTTATCTGCTGTATTTCATGTTGTTAATCAGGAGCACTTGCATTGAGGTTCCTTCACCAGCTCTGCAGGAGCTCCTGAGACACAGATTCAATGGACAGGCTCACCAACCTAGGTACTGCACTATGATTTTGTCCATGTTGTGGCTAAACTTGTCTTGATATTGTGACTTGTCTTTGTTTTTGTGATATATTTCTTGAGGAGAAAATTTTTACAATATCAAGGAGAGAACATTCTTCCTTGATATCTGAGAAATCTTGCTTCTTGAAAAGTCCCCTCCGTCCATCCATGTGGATTGTCTTGAGATTCCATATATTTTTATTTTATTTGATTTTTATATTTTTGACATTTTATTATTTCAAGGTGCCATATCCTACATGTTTTTTTTCCCCTGAGATCCACTTATGGCATGCTTCATGAAGGGATGGCTTAATGACTCTGAATGGCATATAGTCCTTTACTAATAGGTTGTGTGCTTGCCTGTGGTCTACAGTCTAGGCAAACTTGGTTATGCATCTGCCACATTCATTATTATTAAAGTTCATGTTTGTCAGGAACATTTTTTACTCAAGCACAAAACATTTTAGCCTTTTCACCAAAGGTGTTCAACTCTGTTATTCAGATCAAGTCTGTGACCATCGATGTCAACGCTGTTTTGCTTTAAAATGACATTTACGAGAGAATGCATACCATCTAGGACACATTTGATTTAAATGTGTTGATGTTTTTACTCTAAAACAAAAAGTCTCTATCTTGTTAGATTAAAGAATTTAGAGACAAAACCTCTTTTATGGAAGACAAGGTTTTTGACTATACATATTTGACCCAATACATCCGTAACAAAGTTAAATTATTTTTCCACTAGTACACTGTATTTTCATCTATGAGAATAATGAAGGTTTATTAGGGGTCTTCTTTCTATACTGGAAATGTACCTGCAATTCTGTAATGGACAATAGGACTAATCTCAGTATTTTTTCCCAACAGACTGTCATTTCTTCCTAACCGAAGCTACAGTAACAACGTGAAACAAAGCCTGTCTAGTGAGTTGGAGTCGCAGGATTCTGGTGTTTTATAGCAAATTGAAGACAGATCTACAGATGGCAACAAGCTGTTACAATGAAGAAACATCAATGTTTGGAAGATACACCTTCAAATGAGACAAAAATGAATGGTCTTAATGTTCGTGGGGTTTTATCATTAGCCTGAACCTTGTAAAGTGCCCTGTTCACAGGCCTCTTATATAGATCTTATATAGAATCAAAGGGTAAGGCAAGTACAGAAGAAGTTAAGGAAAAACTGGCCTTCAGTAATGTAAGTGAAGCTCAATATACAGAGGAACAAAACTGTAGACAGTAGAGGGGATGCTTAAAAAAAGCTTTTCTTGACATCTCTTGACCAAACATAATTTCAAGAGGCCATGAGACTGGCATTTCCCTCCAGTTCAGCACAATGCATCTGCCCAAGTCTGTAATCACAGGTAAATATTTCTCACCTGTTTCTTACTTCCTATTGCCAAATTAAGGATGACACTATACACAAGAAATAACCATATTTAGAGCTGCTTGAAAATAATTTTGTCAGAACATTAACTTCCATTTGAAGGTCAGTCTGGGGTAGGTGCACTTTGTGACTTTTCATGGTATTACTCTACTGCTTTATTTATTTTTGTGTAGTTTTGCCTTCTGAAATGAGAAGCAATGGTGCTTGTCACTATGTGACATTTCGTTTCGTACCTTCTTGTATTCCTCTTTGATCTACATGTTGAAATACTGTGTTGTAATATCTGTGGGACAAATCTGGGATTTGTGGCCAGGTTTTATTAAAAATAAATTGCTCAGTATTGTATCTATTCATTGCTCCAAATGAGATGAGATTACACAACCCTTGATTGATTAATATACCATTCTCTCTTCCCTAGACCACAAGTAAAAGACAAACTATTACTTACACAATTCTACATATTACCATCAAAGCATGCCTTGAAATTAATATACCATTGTGCTCAAATGAACCAGTTACAGACTGGGCATCATGGCTGGCAACTATCAAAGATATGAAGCACAATTAACATGCAAGCTATAGAATATCTTTAAAGTAAAAGGCCAACTCAGACAAACCACAACTATAAACAAATATATTACAAGGATAGGGACAAAACAAAATAAGAATCATATATGAATTATGGGTGTCAGACTGATGCCAGTATCCATTATTTTTTGTACATATTTGCTAATAAATAAATAATTTAAATTAATTAATAACAAAATAGGGTTACAAAAGCAGAAAGAATAAGACAATTGATATTCTAGGTGCAGTAGTGGAATAAAATAAATGCCTTACCAACCATCAGTTACATAATGGTTAACTATGAACACTTGTTCAAAAGTGATATTTAAGCAATCCTTAAAAAAGCTTAACGAATGTGGGAGGCAAAGTTAGACTGCCTGGTCTGATCACAGAGAAAAGTTTCTATAGCACAAACTTTTTAAAAAAACTAAATACTGTTACAGAAAGATGTCAGAACACAGTGAATTCGTTTGCTGCATATGGATCTGGGTACCACCAGTCAGAGCGCCCACGCTGACCTCTGTCCACTGCCCAGGGCACCAACAGTGGACATTTGAGTACCAGAACCAGACCATGGCGCAATGGAAGATGGTGGCTTTTGGTCTTCTCAGGTCATGTAAATGTGCTGGTCACCTGGGGAAGAGATGGCACTAGGATGCACAATAGGAACATGGCACATCAGCAGATGAGGTTCTGCTGGGAATACTGGCACTCATGTTGATGTTCTTTTGACATGTACCAAATAATTCTGAATAGGTCCATGTACATGCCTTCATGGAAAAGGTGTTCCCTAATGGCAGTAGCCACTTTCAGCAGGCTAACATGCACTGCCACACTACAAACATTGTTCAGGAATAGTTTGACGAACATGACAGTTCAAGGTGTTGACTTGGCGTCCAAATTCACCAGATATCAATCTAATTCACCATCTATCCAGCACATCCCACAAACTAGTCTATTCTATGTTGGCCACACCTCACAACATATAGGACTTAAAGGATCTGTGGCTAATGTCTTGGTGTCCGATACCATAGCATACACTCAAGAAACACTCGATAACACAGCATACTCCAGCACAAGGAAAACCTTTATAATAGTAGGCAGATGGTTTTAATGTTATGAATGACCAATATTGAGTACTAAGTACAGAGTACTAAAGCCTGTTCACAGTTCTGGTTTATTTAAATTACAACCACAGAACACAGAGAAATAAAACACTCCTCAAAGACTGTGGTGCAGAAACAGAACATCACAAGAGTGCAGACAGGACAAAATACACAGTGCAAAGACAGCAAGAGAGTTCAAGGAAAACACAAGAGCAACAATACAATAGGACAGCATTTAGCTGTAGAACATGGTGAGGACTCGGGGGGAGGGGCGGGAGTAGAGATGCTACTGGGCCTTCTCAAGGATGGAGCTGATGTTGAGGGTCCATGTAAAGTACTACACAATGTGAACACCAAGTAACTTGTTGCTCTGGACAATCTCCCCTGATCATGTTGCACCTTCCTGAAGACAGCAACCATCTTGTGTCCACATTCAGAAGCAGGTTGCTGGCTCTGCACCAGTCCATTACTCATCACACCTCATAAAATAAATATCATTTTTGGTCAGGTGGGTGAGGACCAGGTGAAGAGTGATAGAGATGTCATCATCAATAGAGTAGCTAGGATGATACGCAAACTGCAGGGGGTCCAGTGAGAGGGTGGACAGCTGTGATTTTATATGCTTAATAACAAGCCTCTCAAAGCACAGGACAATAGTCATTGAGGACAGGATACTGAAGGTCTTTGACGTTGTAAGACTGTGGGTTGACAAAGCAGTTTCTCACATCAGCCATGGTCAGACAGAGCACCTAGTCATGGTCGGTGTTGTGGTCTGCCTCATTGCCATGTCATTTTGTGCATTAAACTGTGCGTGTTTTCCACCACATCTGGAAGAAAGGCCTCACCGTCACAGGCAGTAATGTATCCTTAGGCTATATCTTAAAGACAAAGACAACAAAAAACCCAAAAAAGTTGAGGCTGTTTGTCAACAAGTCCACCCACTACAACTCCCATGATAACATGATTTTACCAATACAGGGAGGGTGAAGTGAAGGCAAGCACATCTGGGCTAGAGCTGCTGTCAGCACAAGGGGGAACTACACAATATTAGGCTCATTCAAAATAAGATATTTATTTGACTTTTAACAGAAACAGACAGCTTCAAAACAACTCAAGTATATGCTCCTACAAAAGACTAGTACTGTATACACCACAAAGTGTATAGAAAATGACATCACAAAAATATATGCTTTTTGAAGTAACACGGCACTAAACATACAGAAAACTTCTAATATTCAATGTTACAATATACAGCAACATATTAACCTATGTATGACCTACAACATGGGGGGTGGGGGGGGGGGTCTTGTGGGATCTGCAGTCTGATAAAAATCACAGCTTGATGAGTTTAGAGTAGTGCTGGGACTGGCTTATCTTGAGAGTTGTAGAATGCATTTTTTTTATTAATAATGCTTTTATTGAAAATGCTTTCTTTTGAAATGCACTAATAGGATTATACTTCAAAGCATGCGTAGCACATGGAGATGGGCTTCTTATCACTACTAACTTAATCCTTCAGTGCTGCTCGGGGGCCTGAACAAGCCAGCAAAGTTGTAACCCTTTGCTGGATCAAGGAAGTAGCAAACAAATGAGCTTTTCTGAACCAATAAGTCTTTTTCCAATGAAAGCATGAACCAGACAAGCAAAAGGCATAGTCTTCAGTATTTATTTACCCTTGAAGTCTAATGACAGTCATAACTGAGGAAGCTGACCATTATATGAACTCATCCAATTGCAGCTTGGTCACATTTAGACACTGTAGTACAATAGTGCCATCTAGTGTTAGTCAAGGGAATTGCTTAACATTACAAGCCTATGTTTCCATAGCATAGAAAAAAGAGAAGAGATCCTATTGGTGGTTTTACCATGGTCAAGAGTGGAGGTCCGCCAGGCACACAAAAGATGCTGGACATTCTGGTAGTGCTCCTATAGCTGCTGCTATTTGTGGTAGTTCGCAGTGCATTCTGATGGTGTCTAAAAGGAAGGGAATGAGGAAATGGATGCAGGAAGGTTTTCAGATTAACTTTAAAGAGACAACTTTATTTGCATGTTCAACATCACTGGTGTGAACAACTACAGACTGTATCTCTTGTCTTCTCCCTCTCCGAAGTTCTGCAGAGTGTTGTACAGAACCAACTCGACCCATTTCTTTCACAAAAGAGGCCTCATGATCAAAACCAGTCTGAATTTAAACAGCACATACTACAGACACTGCACATTTAGCTGTCACTAAGGAGCTTCATGCAGTCAAAACAGCTAAACTGACAGTCAGTTCTATTTCTTCTAAATATTTTTGCAGCTATAATATCGTCAACCATCTGATCCTCCTGACTTTACTCAAAATCAGAATCACTAGTTCTGAATGGCAAAGGATTGTGTCCAACCTTGAGGGTGGCAAATGCCAAGTATCATGAAACAGATCTATGTCTGCCCCCATGAAGACTTAGTACTGGTGTTCTAAGACTCATTGGCCCGTTCTCATACCACTCTAACACAAACTTCACAAATACTTAAAGAATGCCTTCTGCGTGTGATATGATTGGGCCCTGTTTGAATACCAACTTCATCTGATAGCCTAGTGGTTAGGGCGTTCATTCTGCAATCAGAGGGTCATGGGTTTGATTCCCAAGACTACTAAGCACGTCTGAGGTACCCTGAATTAGGTACTGTCCCCACACACTGCTCCCTGGGTGCTGTGTTCCTGGAAGAATTTCGTGCTGTTCACACTGTGTCCTGTGCTGTGTTCATGTATGACACAACGGTTACTTTCATCTCTGGTAGAATCTTGGTCTACTAACACCTCTCAATTTTAAGTCTAGACTTACTAGTGCGAGTGACATTTTCTTGTGGACTACAAAGAAACTTTGATAAGAACGTCTGCCAAATGCTGTGATTGTAAGTGCAGTACAGTCCTCCTCTAGGCCCTCTTAGCAGGGACTTTAAACAAAGCTGCTTGCTTACTTGGAAATTTAAAATTCAGCAAAGTTAAGTCGTTTTAAATCGTTTCCTGTAGAGTTATGTTATAATATAGTGATGCTGTACAATCATTAAAATCAAACCAAATGCTTTCATCAAATCTCACCATCCATCACATGCACCTATACACACGCTATGTGTTAATGTAATTTATGTAAACATGTCAAGGCTGAGGCTACACATTAAATGTGGATAAACTACAATTCAAATGTTCATTAACATCAATTGAATTAAGAAATTGAAATGTCCACAAATATGCATCAAGACCAGCAACATAAATGGCATCAAGAGTAAAGTTGTAATAAAATATTTTGAAAAGTGGAGATTAAATCTCAAGGCTGATCTGAATCACGCATAGTGACGTCAACACAATGAATAGGTGCAACAAAAGGACTTCAAGAAATTACAAGAATCTATTAAAACAACAAACACAACTAAAATGTTTTAATTCTTCTTACCTTTTGCAAATGATTCTCTTCCCATTGCCTTGAAATGTATTACATGACCCTCAGTCCTTTCATAATGGAGAGTCCTAAACCTCCCAAGCCTCAACAAGTGCTTTCGGCTCCTGTTCAAGCTGTATGTGCACATACAAACACCACACTGCTTCAGAGACTAGCAGCACAGTCAGCCATGTATTTGCTATTCATATGATAATAGTTTGCCTACTTGCACTTTAGGATACTAACAGAATGCACCAGGGAAAGTAATTAATCTTACAGTGGTATTCAGATATTTAACTTATTTTTTTATTATGATTCTGAATCATTTTTCTTTTTAAATACCCTGAATAGACAAATGTGATTGGTGGATCTATATGCACATTAGCAAAATGCAGACAGAAAATAATATTTCTGGATGAACCTACACACTGAAAATAGCTAGAGCAGTTCAGAGCTGAAGCCATTCTTTACATAAACCATGACGCAAACACACCAGTTATTCTTCTAAAAATGGCAAAGGCTGAATAAATGCTTAAATGATGCCAACACGGTGAATAAGCACGTTATGGAATGTGAACACCTACCTCAATGTTCTGAAAGACAGCCCAGTTTCTCAAAACTCTCCACTAATACACATGCCTTCTCAGAACTCCTTCACCTTCAGCAGCTCCCAGTCATGCAGGGTGAGCAGCTTGTGTGTAATAATCTGTAACAAGGAATAATAATAATAATAAAAAAAAAAAAACAGAAACTACTCAATGACTAAGCTGGGACTTGTAATTAATTCTCAGACAAACTTGATCGGGGGGTACAGTACCCCCCATTACCCCCCGTAATTCGAACCATGACCTTGCTCTCCTGTGCCAACAGATGGGACAGTGCAACAACAGTCATTAATAAGCAAGATCCTGTGGTGAGTGATGATTACTCAAGCTCTAAGTTATCCCATATCCCAAAGGGGTTTAAAAGAAGAGGCGAAGGAAAGAACATAGTTAGCAAGAATGTCAGGACTTCTACCTATAACGAGTGAATATGAAATTATATACTGCTAATGGCGTTGAAAAAAAAAAATTACGGATCAAAGCACAGCATGTCCTTTGTATGGTTCCATAGACAACTCCAGACAGGTCACTACCCCTGCTTCTTGGTAGCTATTATGGTTTTGATGCAATGTCTTGGGGTTTTCTATTTAGTGATTATGGCTGTCAAAAGACCTTGTCATGAATATTACTGGAAACAAACGATTTTTTAAATCAGGTGCATACACCCCCCCCCGCCCCCCTAATTTAATGGTTCTGGTGCCCATGCTTTATAACATGAACATGTAGTCGTAAGCCTAAGCGTTCAGTGAAGAAGAGCCTCTTCAGTCTTTGTTTGACGACAGCAAGGGTCTCAGCAGTTCTGGTGGTCAGGGGAAGTTTGTTCCATCATTTTGTTTTCAAAACCAAGAAGAAACATGATGCATGTCTTCAACATAAATCTAGAAGAATAAGAACTGAAGACAGTTTTAGCTGTATGAAACTCCCCAGTAACAGTGAAATGTGCAGTTTCTGCTGAATGTGCTGCTTGGAGACAGAAATAAGCTGAGTTGGCTATCCACAGAGCTTTGGAGAGGAAAGAGAGAAGAGATGCCGATCTGTAGTTGTTCACACCAGCCTGATCTTTTTTAAAGATTAGTCAACAGCTGATTTGAAAACAGTTACATAGACATAGATGAGAAGATCCAGGGATATGGTCAGAAGCATGGGTTGTGGGATAATACCATGTGGTATTGTAGGGATGGAGGTTGTCAGGAGTCAAATAACATCAGTAGAAAGTAGAGGAAATTAGGTAGGTAGAGGGTGGGCGTCAGGTTGAGAGAGAGTTGAAAAAATGAGAAAGTGGCTCTGGTCAAAAAAGGTCAAGAACGTTATTTGGGTTACTTATGGGTAGGAGAAGACTTGTTGAAGTACAGAGCAAGAGATAACAGAACCCGAAGGATGCAACGTGTATGTATCTCCTCATTGGAGAAGTTGAAATCACCAAGAAGAACAAATTGACATGTACGTATATTTTAGATTATTAAAATTGAATTTTCTCTCTATGCTACATTCAGAAGGTGGACATTGATGGGTTAACACTATTAACATTATTTCAAACTGAACACGTTTTAAAAAACAAGATTAAACAAACAAGCCATTAACATGGAGCTTGACTGAAAACCTGTTTTACCACAACCTTAAGTGATGAATGTAACACAGGGACAAACTCAAACTTTTGAAATACAGGAAAAAGGTGCAGTTTGCTTTAATTAATGTAAAAAAAAATTAAAAATACCACTTAGCACAGCTGACTGTTGCAGCTGGGAACTATTCAATCATACTGCACTGCTCCTGTCGGATGCTGATCCAGAAAACATACCTCTTGCTCTTGCCAATACTTCGAGTTAGACATATACACTAACCAACAGAGGCAGCTACCTCATCTAGCAAACACACTAAAATGTGAAATTTGTCTCTTACTTAAAGCGTCTTGGGAGGATGAGCCATTATAATTACAGCCAGATAATTACTGCCGCCTATTGGAGGGAAGAGGTCACACTGCACTGCTTCTGACCAAGGTTTTGCTACAGAGTGTGACCTTTAGAATACACTATATGGGCAGAAGCATAAGGATGCCTGCCATTACACCAACAGGGACTTTAATGACATTGCATTCAAATCCATAGACTTTAATATGGAGTTGGTCCCCTTTTGCAGCTATAACAGCTTCCACTCTTGTTGGAAGACTTTCCACAAGTTTTTGGAGTTTCTGTGGGAATCTGTGCCCATTCATTCTGTAGAGCATTTTTGAGGGCAGGCACTGATGTTGGATGAAAGACCTGGCTTGCAATCTCCGTTCCACCCAAAGGTGTTGGATGGGGTTGAGGTCAGGGCTCTGTGTGGACCAGTCAAGTTCTTCCACACTGAACTCCTCCAGCCATGTTTTTATGGAGCTGCTTTGTGTATTGGGACACAGTCCTGCTGGAATAGACTAGGTTCTTCCCCAAACTGGGTTCACAGTTGGAAGAACGGCGTTGTCCAAAACCTTGAAAAACAACTCAGTACTTATGCCTATATAGTGTATGTATGTATGTATGTATGTATGTATGTATGTTTGCATTTATGTATGTATGTATGTAGGCAAACTTTAGTGTAACGCAAAAAAAACTCTCCATCTTCTGTGGGCAGAGCACAGACCAACAAGCCAAAACACAAAAGCAGTTTGAGTTCCACTGCAGAGGGGGTGTGAACCTGGAACAGCAGAGAGACAAAAAGAGCCATCTGAGAGGCCTTTAACGGATGGAACCCGAAGTGGCCTGGTCCCATTCACACCTGACTTTAACAGAGAACAAAAGGACACCCCTGAGTCCAGGTGTGAACGAGCACCTCCTGTAGTGATGCTCATACACGGTGGGGGGGTGGGGGCTAGTTTGGGGGTTTGCTTGTTGAAATGTGCAGTAAACAGCTCTATGCAGTTAAACACTAAAATATGAGTTGAATATTATTCTGTTCTGATGGGACATCATGTGTAATGTGTTTTACTGCACTGTAATGCATTGCTCATGGTCTCTTGCACTTCTTCACTCAATGTACTGTTGCACTTACTGTAAATCCTGAAAACAGCATTAAATTGTGTTAGTGATGTAATTACATTATAATATAACAATATTACAAAGTGTTTTGGGGTAATTTTGTAAAACAAAACAGCAAAAGTTTACCCAAAGACATGATTGTTGACAAAGAACACACTTTTGGTGCTTTTAAATTTAAATTTCTGTTGATTACTTTAAATGCCAGTACCAGAGGCATAACCAGAACTACGCTCCCCATTAGAGAAGGATTTTCAGTGAATAGAACAAAAGGCACACCATCCTGTAGCATCTAATAATAACCAGAATGCCTGTATTATACTCCATAATTAAGATTTTACCACTGAGATAAAGAATATATCATATTGCAGGTCGTGAAGGGTCCATTTGAAACTGGTGACTTTAAATGAGCTGCAGATGAACAGACGTCAAGGCTGAGTGTGTGTGTGTGTGTGCGTGTGCGTGTGTGTGAATATATGTGTGTGTGTGGTATTGATGGAAGCTCACTGATGTCTGTTATTAAGAAAAGTACAGTTGTGTCAGTAAAAGAGGAACCCAGTAAAAAATTCCCACCTGACATAGAAAAGTAAGGGACACCTGAGTCTAGGTGTGAATGAGGTTTGTTGGGTGAG